>BQNB010012315.1:19706-79468 GCA_026074375.1 Tanacetum coccineum
TATCATTATCCAAATCAAAATACTCATCACTATCCAAAACCAAAATACATATGTCGCTCTTCCGGTCTCATTCAATAATTCCTCACCGGTTGCGAAAAATAATCTGAAACACATTAGATCTCCTAATCATCTTACGACATCGCTACACCTGCCTATATAATCACATAAGTACCTATTATATGCTCGCCATCTTTTGCATGATGACTCGATGAATTGGCCTCATACAAAGGCATTCATCACGCCCGCTCTCAACCAAGCATTGGCGATTATTATCACATATCGGATTCGCTTTCCTTTGGAGCTTTTGGCATAATAATTTTTTCTAACACTTAGGTTTATACCCCTACGATCACATTTTGCTCATCGCACCGAGCTTGCCACAACATCAAGCCACCTTGACGATATTCCAACATAAACACGGCTAATTCTAATTGGTCTACACTCACTCTCATGGGTACTTCATGCCACAATCGTCAGCAAGACTTTCGGTGATGACCACCCACCTAAATACGTCCTAAATTCTCATTTGGGCGATTTTACCCATTCACTTACAACCTAAGCCACATCACTGGCCACGTAAAAGTGACATGAACGCTCACTACCATGTAAAGCACATATCACATATATCACATATTCCACAAAATTCGGCAGCGACAATCCCGCTACAACACATAATGTCTAATGACAAATAAAAATCAATTAAGAAAACAATAAGCATCATGGACTTATTGCTCGTTCGATGAAAATAAAAAATTTCAACGTTTCTTCATGGCGTCTAGCACCGTTGGCTTGGTCTCATCTCATCGCGTAATATCTCCGATGAATCATATCACCAAATTAAAGTAATCACTCACATTCCTAATTTAATACCGTTTGACTTAAGATGTTGGCTATTTTGGTTGTTCCTCTAGTAATGGAAATGGATGTCACCATTCGGCTAGAGTCTTGATCAATTTGCCACTCTTTACGCCTTTGGGTCGTCACGTCCCTGGGTAAGGGCCACTACACTTAACCGTTGGTCAAGTATCGTATAGTGTCTCATTAAAATCCATGACATCATCATGTATACTTACGACTACACTACCACTACACTCCATTTTGGGGAAAGAAGTCTTCTTCACGGCCATCAGTTGATACATTTAAGGCGTCTTACATCCAATGTAGGAGAGGTCTTCTCCATTTCTCACTTTCATCCTCGGGACTAACCATCTCAGCTCCTACCCACCTTAGGAATCTTTACATCTCCAAGAAGATTCCTTCTTAGTGTCGATATCAGGTTCACACCCTTGATAGCTTAAATCTATCATTGCTTACTAGCACACCAACCATACTTGGTCTTGATACGTCTTCATAACAATCACCGCCCTTAAATACTACAAACTAAACATCACTCCTTTCTAGACACACTCGTTCTGAACAATACCGTAGGTATTTCCGCTTCGGAATGACTCAGTCATAATGACTCGCATGAGACTCTCTCCATGCAGTCGATAAGAATAGGGTTACTTGCATAAGAATTCATAGTAGGGTAAAAATATTTTCTCCTTCCGGAAGCTTGGCCCAAACATTTATCTTAGTTATTAAGCGTTTTAATGGTGACGATTTATCCGACATAGCGTGGTGATTCGTAGTAAATCAACACACGTAATAATAAAATATATATTATGATGGAAAATTACCAAATTACCCTTGAGGACAAAGGTAAAAAGGAAAATCTTCAAATATAAAATATATAATACGTATATTAACCGGGAAGTATGATTCCCGGGTCGTTATTCCCCAATGATTTGTGAAATTGAAACCACGTTTGTTGTTCGGAAAATGATTTGAATTGGAAACAAAGATTGATTTGATTATCTACTTCTATAATTTAAAATAAGCAAATGATAACAATTAAGCACGAAAACAAATAACGGGAAATCAAACTTAAACTAAAAATGCAAAACGGGAACCCTAAATGGCAATTAAAAACCCTAAATTTCTAAAATTAAACCTAAATTGAATTTTTCTTTTTTAATAGACTCTAATTGACTAAAAAGCAAGTTTAAAGAAAACTAGAACAAAAACGGAGTTGAAGTGAGCTTAAAATCATGAAAAACATAAACGGGAACGAATCCCGTTCTTTAAAAAATGAAATTTTGCAATTTTAACCCTACGAAGGTAAAACTAATTTTCCTAGATAAAAAACTATAAAAGAAAATTTTAGAAAAAAGAAAATTATTTTTTTGATTATTTTTGTATTTTTATGATTTTTTAAAGTTTTAAACTAAATTAAATGTTTAAAAATAACAAACGATAATTAAAAATTACGAAAAATTCCCAAAAAGTCCTAAATGTGATGAGAATCCTAGGAAAAATAAGTTTGTGGTAACAGCTTAATGAATAAGCTCCGGAATAAGCTCAAACAGCTTATAAAGCTTATGAGAAGAAAACGTATATAATAAATAGATTTTGTAGACTTAGAATGAAAAAGTCCCTAGGGCGCAGTGGTAGTGAGTGTGTGTTGTGGTGTTATAAAAAGGGTAGAGGGTGTTGACGTCGGGTGTTCGAGCCTTGCTCACCCTCGATTTCCACCTTCCCCCTTTTTTTTGAAAACTTATAAAAGCAAAGTTTTAGAACAGCTGAAAATAAGCATTTTTAATAAAAGGAACGTTTTATGAAAAGCCCTAAATAAGCTGAAAAATAGCTTATAATATGACAGAAACTACTTAACTACTTTTTAAAGTTTTTCTTAAACTATATAAGCTATAAGACTAAATAAGATAAAGTTTATGACAAATTAAGATACTAATAAGCTAATTCTAACCTAAAGAGGTAAATGAACAAAAATAAGCACACACCATAAGCTAGAAATTCACAATAAGCACTTATTGACATTTTAAACCAAACAACCTTAATGGCAGACTTTGAGCTTCTTTTTAAGCTAATTAACAAGAGAATTAAGCTAAATGACTTGAACTATCTTAAATCCTGACCTGTAAGCTATATAAAAATACTTTTTGAAATAAATTTGGACCACAAGAGCTTATTGAAAAAGCTCTTTGAAAACAGCTTGAAAACTCAGCTCCTGCTGAGTTTTGTTTTGGCTTTTGAAAATGAAAATGCAAGATTTTAAAGCTAAAAACAGATGATGTAATAAGCTACTTTTTGAAAACTGAATGCACACTTATGAACTATTATCCAAAATCTATTTAAATGCTGAAAGTCCAAATCTAAAAACTACAAATACCATCTGAATTCATAGCTGGAAAATGACAGTTTGTTCATATATTGTGCTAATGCATTTGACACCAATGAGACTCAAAATTAAAATGCAAGCCTAATGAAACTTGACTTTACACTACTTTGGCACTAAACTAAGAGCATATAAAGTAATAATAACAACTAAACCCTATTGAATCACTAAAAGTTATTAACAAACTCACAGATTTAAAGCCTAAACTGGAAAACTTATGAAAACTTTACTAGACCTAATAAACTCACTAATCCTGCACACTCTAACTCAATTTGACTAGCTAAAAAATAACCAAAGATCAGAAAGTCTCAGGCAGTATTAACTTGAGGTTAATTCTGGTGAGCCAAACACCCCCTTAAAATCCATAAATCTCATTTAAACTTGCTAATTTGAAATCTAATTATTAAAACCTTAATACCAGATAGTGAACAACTTTTAATAAGCCTAATAAGCAGTTATCACTAAGTAAATAAGCTAGAAATACTAAGTTACTACTTATGCTAATTATTTAATTGGTTTTATTGATTTATGACAGATTATGAGGAAAACTAGGATCTATACTAATTTACGCTAAAACAGATGATTAAACTAGTTTAACAAGCTAGAAGAGACAGAATTAAGCAAAAATAAGCAAAAGATAAGCAGAAAATAAGCAACTATTAAGCTAGAATATTAAAGACAGGAAAGATAAAAGAAAATTTACAAATCCTTAGCTAAACAAAGGCAAGCTCAATGAGCTGTCTACAAGCTCTGACTTATTGAGAATAAGCCAGTAAAAGTCCTTATGAGCTCTTCCATGGTTAGCTCATCTTCCAAAAAGCTCAAAATCCAATAAGCCAAGGTAATATAAACTGGTTTTAAAGGTTAAGGTATATTAAGGGCTTATTATGAGCTCAATTTGAACTTAGACACTCAAAGAGCTGTAAGAGAGCTTGTCAAGGCTTTTGGAATAGTAACCAACATTATTTGAGAGAAAATAAAGCTTATTAAGTAAATGACAGATTTAAGTAAAAGAAGGTTGATTTCATTAATAAGAAAAATTGATTAAAGAGATTAAAACTTGGATTACAATAAGCTAAAAGAGTAAACTACATAAGCTAAGATTTTAAAAACTAAAATTACAATTAAACTAAAAATTTTAAAAAGCTCAAAGAAAAACTAAAAAAAACTCTCCTCGTGTGTGTGAACGAGTGAGGCTTTACATAGCCTTCAGCTAAAGCTTCTAGGTCCTGAATTAGTTAGACGCTCCCTTTAATCCTGTCCTTTCATTCCTTCAATCATTTGATGCTTAACTTGAACTGCTGGATTAGATTGAGGAGCACACGGATTGCCAGCGTGGCATCCGTGTATCAGAGGCCTTTGTGCTTCTTTTATGCATGATTTAGTGTAAAAACCCCATTCCTTGTGTGCTTCATCCATATTCACGTGTCATTTCTTTGAGGGAGTTGGCCAATAAGATGCTTTGAGTGACGTTTATTTGTGCCACATCATTCCTTGAAGCTTGAATTACATAGCCACACACTCAATTTCAATTACCCCCTTGATTTGAGCTTGGTAAAATGTGAAGACGATGATGAACAGTAAAAGTATTACTCGCGCCTTTTTTTAACTAAATAGGGGGTGTTTGACTGGGGGAATAGGGCCTTTGACTTGGTAATTGGGTTGTTGACTTGGGCCAAATATAAAGGGGTTGGACCGGGTATAGGATTTGGGTTGGGCTCGTTTAAGGGTTAATAGGTAGATAACGGTTGTTACCTCTTATAATGTAAAGAGATAATGACCGTTAGGGTTTAGGGTTTAATTTGTAATTTGGTTTAATTTCAAGGGCTGTTTTGGGAATTTTTGTGTTTTATCTTTTTGTGAGTTTACCAAGTGTTGACTTTAGGATGACTTTTGACCTATTTGTAGGAGCTTCCGGGCTTTTGTATTCTCTTTTCCTTTCCCGTGTCTGTGTTTGTCTGGTTTTGACTGTTTTCTTGAGATTTTTTGCAATATCCGTACCTACATAATCACAAAGACAAAACAAGCAATATACAAGCATTTTAAGCACAATTTTGTCTTTTTAGGGCCATTTTTGATATAAAACGGATATGTGTTTTCACACATATTACGTGGTTCTTCCAAAATTATGCATAGTTGATCAGGTTATGCATAATTAAGGACCAAACGACATCATGTCCTTCCTCGTCAAAACGTTTCTTTTTCATATGCTACAAGCGTAAATTAATTCCAAGAAAAATTTTCAAAGAGTAAAAATCAAATTATTTCAGAAGAAAGAAAAGAAGATAGTATCATTCCTTCTTCCATTCTTACTATTAAAAAGGAAAGAAGAATTTTTTTTAAAGGAAATTTTATTTGACACCATAGGGTCAGTTTATGAAATTTGAAAACACATTTTCCATGGTTTATACAAATAATTTATACAACATATTTATTATGATTCGCGCAACGATATTCATTCAACACACAAATTCGTTATTTGAATTCACAGTTTTAAAATCATCAAGTCATAAAACACTATTGGATACAGTTTGGTCAACGGCCACCACAAGTTTCAAAATTAATACCCACTCATGGACTATGCAAGATAATATCATACATGTGTAAAGGATTCACTAACCGGAATCATTCCACTCTATGGTTAAGTCAATCTAATAACAGGGCTACTCAACTCATCAACATTCACAATCGTACAACTCATAATCAAAAGAAAATCCTAGTTCCATAACCATAATAATACCAATGCCAGGGGTAGTACAAGTACAACCAAAATTCCCCCAAGAGTTACAATATCTTTGGCTCCAAGACCGATACATCCAATTATAATGAGTCTAAGTTTCTAATACAAGAATCCTAACATATCCGAATGGCTATGGTGTTTAAAAAAAACCAAAATACACCCGGCAGCATGACCTCACTAACTGACACTAGCAGTTTAGTGGCTATACAAATGGTCATTATCTAAATCAAAAATCAAAATGAAATACAAACAGGACTACTGTGGTCCTAGTGGTATTCTCTCTAAGGCTGCAATCCGTTTCTCCAATCCTAAAATGCACCGCATCAGTGTGCTCTCCTTGCTGTTCATCTCGGTAATAGTAGTATGCAGCTGCTGGATCTGTGTATCTCTCTGCTGTACATCTGCCTGCAAGGCCTGAACCTGTTGAGTCAATCCTGTAACTGTCTCATCCTTCTGGGTAGAAGTCTACTGACCCAACTTGACCTGAGCACCAACCTGCTCCACTCTATCCACAGCCTAAATCATCTGGGACGCCATCACCTGTATTTTCTCCACCACACCAAGGACTCTCGAACCAATCTCTCCAATAATAACACAAGCTGCTATCTCCGCATCACTCCCCTGAATAACCCTTTGCACTAACTGCCCATGCCCGTACTCTAGGTTATCCAGACGGGTACTCAAATCCTCGATCATACATGGAGGTACAGTAAGTCCTGGGGCTACCTTAAGAAAAGACAGTCCCTCAGAAACTGCAGTAGATGGACCTCCTACCTCATAGACGCTAGGCGGTGGCACCGCCAGCACAGGAGGTGGTGTGGTAGGAGCCATTAACCAGTCCTCGTTTACCTCCCAGACCTCCTCTTCACCAAACCTATCTGAGGCATCATCCCCAAAGTCATCATATAACAACCCATAATTTTCTAGTATTTCATCAATGTAATATCTACTACTTTATTAAGTACTACTTTTCACGGGAATAAATTTTTCGTTTCATTCAATTCCATTACGTTTCATAGTTTACATTTCTAAAGTAAACAAGCTCGCGCAACCTACCTATGGAAATCCTATCCTTATATATGTCAATCAAACATCATAATATGTCAAGTCAATATAATAATATCATTTTTACAAAGTACATTACTCATATAATGTACCATTTGCAACGTTATATCAAAACGGGCTTTAAACCGTTATCGTATGCCTTCAAAACCTAAATTCCATAAAGAGTTAACATCTAAAGTGAATGCACAAGCTACTAAAGCATATGTACAAGTAACATAACATCTCATATGAATATACTTTCCCTCCAAAATAAGGTACAAGTCCTTTAAAGCATAATGTACAAATCATTAATGCATGATATCCAAAATACATCCATTTTCCTAAGTAATCTTGTACAATCTATTAAGTGAAAGTTACAACAAATCTATGCACTTCATTTACATTCCATATTCGTTCTTATTTCATAAGAATTCATGAAATGAAACCGAGAAACCCTAACCCGAGCTAAATAGTAACCCGTGACCTGTTTATCGATTTTTTATCCATTCTAAACCTCAACCAACACTCAAATAAGTTGTAATAACTTATATTACAACCTTATCAATCACATTCCATCATTATTTCATCATCTCATTTCATTTATACGTAAATTGAATCCGAGAAACCCTAAACGTACCTAAATGGATCATTCGACTCGTTTACTCGTTTTTAACCATTTCAATCTTGAACAACCAATCAAATACCATTGTAAACTCATGATATGAGTTTACAAATCATTATTTATCTTTATCTTAGCAATGTACAAGAAATTGAAGCTTAGAAAACCCTAATGAACCCATTACAAGCCCAAATTCAAATCGCGGCTTACTCATTCCATTTCGACCTATTTTAGCTTAAACCAACAATCAATATTCATTCATAATCCTTTATACAATGCCTAAGATCAGTATTATATCAACCTTGATCAAGTATACACGAATTATAAGCCTTAAAAAGCCAAAGAAACCCTAATATACCCTAATCAAACCCGCGGCTATACTTACTCATTTTTAACCCATTTTAACCCTATCCACTTGCTAATTTCCATTGATAAGCTTTAATACAAACCTTAAGGACATGTTTCAATCATTCTTTGATCAAAGCCCACGAAATATTGGCCAAAGAATTGAATTCGAGCCCTAGTTATCCAAAACAGACCCGCGGCATGTTTTATTGCATTTTGGCCCACTTTGAACTCTTCTTTGCACACAAGAACCTCCATGACTCACCCACATGTCTCCTAAGTATCTTACCCACCTGCTTTAGCTTTCCTTTGGTCCAAATCAAGGCCACATCTCCTCCTTTGTAGCTTAAATCAGTCGCGGCACCACCAAGGACCTCCACACCTTCAATCTAGCTTTCTAGACCTCCCAACTCACACCGTAGACCCTCCACATCAGTAGCTATCTTGTACACATGTCCATGGCCTGGTATTAAGCTTCGTTACCCCCCCTCTTACTCCATTCAATTATAAATAGGACCCCTTAAGCTTCATTACAACTCGCACCCCACCTTCTCTATCTATAACCTAAGTGAGCAACTATTCTCTACTCCATTTGATCCTAGGATCATCTAAGAAGATCAAACAATTTAATCTTTGAAGAATTGAAGCCTCGGAGTAAAGAAACTAGGCGTACGAAGAGATTTTGACCCAAAATGACCCATAACCTCCATTTTTGATCCTTGAAGCTCAAACCCAGGTTCATGTTCATAATTCCTGCTCCTATACTCATATTATATCTCTATGATCATGCATGAACATTTACTAAAAGGATCTAAGCTAAAATCTAGGCGTTTTGTCATTTTGATCCAAAACCGAACCTAGAAACCCTAATTTTTGTGTTTTTATTAAAACTAAATGTTATAATGACTAAATGTTGTTATAATATATCCTAATATGCTTAATTAATGTTAAAATAACCAATTTATTTTATTGAATGAATTTGAACTTAAAACCCACGCGCTTTCATTTTAAAACCCTAATTAGACCCGTTTTGATTTCTAACTTATCGAATCGTTATTTTAAACTTTCATTATTTTAAATCTTCATATTTTTGCTTATATTAACAAGCTATAACCTGTAAATTACTTTTCATATTGAAAAATATCATTATTATGGATTTTGGACTTGTTTTGTAAATCATTTCCATGCAAGGGGTATATACCGTAACTTTTGAAAAACTTATAAGTACAAGGACTATTTTTGCCATATTTCTAAAGTTATAACTATAGGGGTCTATTATGTCACTTTCCAAAGTGCAAGGTTTACTTTGTATATCTTTTAAACTTGAAGGACCAAACTCGTAAAAGTGCAAACTCCAAGGGTATATTTTGCCACTTTTCGTACTTAAGGGTCTAAAATGTAACATTTTGAAAAAGTATAAAAATGTATTCAAAACATTACAAGACATAACTTTAATTAACGTTTGACATGCTTAACATTTCTAAATATTGATCAAAACGCTTAAAACTGATTATATCGTATCACAATACTAGGGAGATTCATATTAAGAGGTTTCATCTGGGTATTACGTTTTGACCGAGTTGTTGGGTTTACAATTTAAAGTACCCTAGCTCCTAATACATTTACTGAATGACTTCTGAAATATGATGGCCCGAACGGTGATACAATAATTCCAAACTCTCCAATCAAACTCATAACAATATTAAACTTTTAGAATCAAAGTTCTAGAGTACAATCTTCCTAAGACTCGACATATTATCCCAGGTTACGTGACGAAGCTGCTTTCTTTCAAGTTGATATACTTTCCGCCCGAGTAGATAACGTCGTACTACCATACAGACGCCTTTCCTTTGATATACTTTTGCCGTTAATCAGATTTCCCTGTTAAGGTGAGTTCATAGCCTCGCTTTTTAATCTCTTTAATGTTTTATAAACCCGCGAGGGGGATACATGCTTGTTACAGACTCTTTTACATACTCGTTTATCTTATAACAATGTGATTACTTTTCAAAGACTTAATGAATTCATAATCCTACATTTCAATCTTTTGAATACTTTATAAACCTGTGATACCTGACATAAACCATGAATGCAAGTGTTTTTCCAACTGTATGCTATCCAGATATATTATTGCCTAAGTAGCTTCCAGTGCCATTATTTCCATATCATGAATCATTAATTACTTGCATTGCGAGTGAGCGCGAATATTGTGAATAGATCTATTGGGGGTGACGGCTCCCGTTTGTATACCCATGCTTGGGGTAGCCAAACGCACTATATTTGTCCTAATAGGTAACCTTGGCAAGTTACCTTTTCCACGGGGACATCTGTCCCTAATCAATATCACTACGCTGATTTTCCCTGTTAACGTATTGGTGTCATGAGCTTAGATGCAATAATAATGTTACCATTTTTCCATGATAATTGTACTTGTAAAGCAAATATTTCCATTACTACTGAACTTGTATTCAACTATTACATTTCAAACCTATGAATTTCACTCAACCTTTGTGTTGACCCTTTTTATGCATGTTTATCTCAGGTAATTGAGCAACTTATGGCATGGAGTGACATGGACTTGAAGATGGCTAAAACTTGTTATCATTCACATTTTATGTTTCTAGACTTTGGGACCTGCCTTTGTAAAACTCTGATTTTAAATGAATGATAACGTATCTTTTAAAAAGTCTCTTTTGAGTCATTTTCTATGATTGTGCTATATTACCAAAATGGGGGTGTTACAGAGTGGTATCAGATCTCACGGTTATAGAGAACAAGGATAAAACCTTAACTATAACTACTTTTCTTTTGCCATCAATGTCCTCTGTGCCACTACATTCCCTGAATTGTAAAGATGCCACTACTTTTCCCGAATAGTATGTAAAAATACATAACTATTATACTATTATATAAGTAACTTATGTTATTTACTACTGGGTTGTTACAATCATGTCTTCGTACCCTTACTCTACTATCGTTCCCTCTAATTCTGATATTAATGATGTTATTCCACCACCCCAAGTTATTATTGCTCTACCAGCTATTGTACCTCCACCGATGTTTAATTCCCAAGATTCCTTTCCTTCTGAGAAGATTTCATCACCTAAAGACACTAAGCCTCCTATTGAATCACTCATTTCCGTATCTATCTCTCGAAGTCTTAAATTCTAAAACTTTCCGCTCTATCCTGCAATATCAAAGAATGAACACAAGTCTTTTTATTCTCATATCTTTGATATGACTATATCATTTTATGGATTCTTATTCTGTGTTGTATTACATATAGATGCCTCCCAAAAGGTCATCAACATCTGCAACACCAACTATGACTCAGGATGCTATCCGACAACAGATTGTTGATGGTATTACTGCCGCCCTGGAAGCACAAGCTGCTGCCATGGCAAATGCCGACAATCCCAATAGGAACACTGGACCAAGAGAAATTCCTGTAGCAAAAAGAGGAAACTACAAAGAATTCATAAGCTGTCAACCTTTCTACTTCAATGGTACAGAAGGAGCTACTGGACTCATTCGCTGGTTTGAACGAACTGAATCAGTATTTTCTCGTAGCAATTGTGCCGAAGAAAACAGAGTGACATTTGCTACTGGTACCTTGACCGATGATGCCTTGTCTTGGTGGAATGCATACGCCCAACCCATCGGAATAGAACAAGCCAATAGGATCGCCTGGACTGAATTGAAGAGACTCTTGACAAACAAGTATTGTCCTCGAACTGAGATCAAGAAAATGGAAGATGAATTTTATGGTCTGACTGTAAATGGAAGTGATCTCAAGACTTACATTAGAAGATTCCAGGAATTAGCCGTTTTATGCCCAAACATGGTACCAAACACCGAGAAACTTATGGAAGCATTCATCGGGGGACTGCCCCAAAGCATTGAAGGAAACGTTACTGCTTCAAAACCTCAGACTCTGGAAGAAGCCACCAACATAGCTCACAGACTAATGGACCAAATAATTAAGCGTAATTCTGTGCAAGAAACCAATGATCACAAACGAAAGTTTGATGATAAAAGGAACACCACCAACAACAACAACTATCCCAATAATTCTAACAACAACAACTATTCCAATAATCGTAACAACAACAATTACCCCAATGATCGCAACAACAATAACCACTCCAACAATCGCAACAACAACAACTACCCTGATAACCGTAACAATAACAGCCGCAACAATGATCACCATCAGCAGCAAAATGGAAGCCAGGAAACCTTCAAGGCTAATGGAAACCGTGGATATAATGGACCTCATCCCCTTTGTAGGAAATGTACTCTGCATCACACAGGACCTTGTACTGTCAGGTGTCAGAATTGCCACAAAGTAGGCCATCAGACTAGAAACTGTAGGAGCTAAGAACTTCTGTTTCCAAATATCACTCTATCTCTCAATCAAATCTCGGGACGAGATTTCTGTAAGGTTGGGGGACTATAACAACCCGTAATTTTCCAGTATTTCATCAATGTAATATCTACTACTTTATTAAGTACTACTTTTCACGGGAATAAATTATTTGTTTCATTCCATTCCATTACGTTTCATAGTTTACATTTCTAAAGTAAACAGGCTCAAGCAACCTACCTATGGCAATCCTATCCCCATATATGTCAAGCAAACATCATAACAGGTCAAGTCAATATCATAATATCATTTTTACAAAGTACATTACTCAAATAATGTACCATTAGCAACGTTATATCAAAACGGGCTTTAAACCGTTATCGTATGCCTTCAAAACCCGAATTTCATAAAGAGTTAACATCTAAAGTGAATGCACAAGCTACTAAAGCATATGTACAAGTAACATAACATCTCATATGAATATACTTTCCCTCCAAAATAAGGTACAAGTCCTTTAAAGCATAATGTACAAATCATTAATGCATGATATCCAAAATACATCTGTTTTCCTATTAATCTGTACAATCTATTAAGTGAAAAGGTTACAACAATCTATGCACTTCAATTCACAACCATATTTCGTTTCATGATTTTTCAAAAGAAGTCAATGCAATGAAAACTTAGAAACCCTCACCCATCAAAATAGTAACTCGTGACCCTTTTATTGATTTTATCAATTCAAAACCTCACCAACACCCAAATTAAGTTGTAATAACATATATTACAACCTTAACAATCACATTCCATCATTATATCATCAATCTCATTTCCATTTATACGTATATTAGAATCCCAGAGACACCCTAAATATAACCTAAATGGATCATTCGACATTGTTTACTATGTTTTAAACCATTTCAATTTTAACACCAATCAAATACCATTGAAACTCATGATATGAGGTTTGACAAATCATCAATTTATCTTTATCTAGCAATGTACAAGAAATTGGAAGCTTATAAAACCAAATGAACCATTACAAGCCCTAATTCAAATCGCGGCTTACTCATTCCATTTTGACCTATTTTAGCTTAAACCAACAATCAATCTTCATTGATAATCCTTTATACAATGCCTAAGATTAGTATTCTATCAACCTTGATCAAGTATACACGAATTATAAGCCTTAAAAAGCCAAAGAAACCCTAATATACCCTAATCGAACCTGCGACTATACTTACTCATTTTTGACCCATTTAACCCAAACCACTTGCTAATTTCCAATGATAAGCCTTAATACAAACCTTAAGGACATGTTTCAATCATTCTTTGATCAAAGCCCATGAAATATTGGCCAAAGAATTGAATTCGTGCCCTAGTTATCCAAAACAGACCCGCGGCATGTTTTATTGCATTTTAACCCACTTTTGAAGCTCTTCTTTTTTTTTTTTTGCAGCATAGCACCTCCATGACGCACCACATGTCGCTCCTAAGTATCTTACCCACCTGCTTAGCATTCCTTGGTACAAATCAAGGCTACATCTCCTCCTTTGTAGCTAGACATACTAGTCTTTTTACCTTTACATGATGATCTGTATATAGAGAACATACAAGCATATTTCACCACCCCAAGTTATTATTTCTCTAACAACTATTGTATCTCCACCGATGTTTAATTCTTGAGATTCCTTTCCTTCTAAGAAGATTTCATCACCTAAAGACACCAAGCCTCCTATTGAATTACAACTCGCATCCTACCTTCTCTATCTATAACCCAAGTGAGCAACTATTCTCTACTCCATTTGATCCTAGGATCATCTAATAAGATCAAGCAAGCAAATCTTTGAAGAATTGAAGCTCCGAAGTAAAGAAACTAGGCGTACGAAGAGATTTTGACCCAAAACGGCCCATAACCTCCATTTTTGATACTTGAAGCTCAAACCCAGGTTCATGTTCATAATTCCTGCTCCTATACTCATATTATATCTCTATGATCATCCATGAACATTTACTAAAAGAATCTAAGCTAAAATCTAGGCGTTTTGTCATTTTGATCCAAAACCGAACCTAGAAACCCTAATTTTTGTGTTTTTCTTAAAACTAAATGTTATAATGACTAAATTTTGTTATAATCTATCCTAATATGCTTAATTAATGTTAAAATAACCACTTTAATGATTATTGAAGGAATTTAAACTTAAAACCCAGGCGTTTTCATTTTAAAACCCTAATTTGACCCGTTTTGATTTCTAACTTATCAACTCGTTATTTTAAACTTTCATTATGTTAAATCTTCATATTTTAGCTTATATTAACAAGCTATAACCTGTAAATTACTTTTCATATTGAAAAATATCATTATTATGGATTTTGGACTTGTTTTGTAAATCATTTCCATGCAAGGGGTATATACCGTAACTTTTGAAAAACTTATAAGTACAAGGACTATTTTTGCCATATTTCTAAAGTTATAACTATAGGGGTCTATTATGTCACTTTCCAAAGTGCAAGGTTTACTTTGTATATCTTTTAAACTTGAAGGACCAAACTCGTAAAAGTGCAAACTCCAAGGGTATATTTTGCCATTTTTCATTCTTAAGGGTCTAAAATGTAACATTTTGAAAAAGTATAAAAATGTATTCAAAACATTACAAGACATAACTTTAATTAACGTTTGACGTGCTTAACATTTCCAAATATTGATCAAAACGCTTAAAACCGATTATATCGTATCACAATACTAGGGAGCTTCATATTAAGAGGTTTCATCTTGGTATTACGTTCTGACTGAGTTGTTGGGTTTACGATTTAAAGTGCCCTAGCTCCTCAAACGTTTACTGAATGACCTCTGAATTATGATGGCCCGAACGGTGATACAATAATTCCAAACTCTCCAATCAAACTTATAACAATATTAAACTCTTAGAATCAAAGTTCTAGAGTACAATCTTCCTAAGACTCGACATATTATCCCAGGTTACGTGACGAAGCTGCTTTCTTTCAACTTGATATACTTTCTGCCTGAGTAGATAACGTCGTACTACCATACAGACGCCTTTCTTTTGATATACTTTTGCCATTAAAAAGATTTCCCTATCAGGTGAAGTTTATAGCCTCGGTTTTACTTATTTACATGCTTTATAAACCCGCGAGGGGGATACATGCTCAATTGTTTTTAATATACACAAGTACTTCAAACCGATATTGTAAAGTTCATATCCTCGCTTTTACTTATTTACATGCTTTATAAACCCACGAGGAGGATACATGCTCAATTGTTTTTAATATACACAAGTACTTAAAACCGATATTGTGAAGTTCATAACCTCGCCTTTACTTATTTACATGTTTTATAAACCTGCGAGGGGGATACATGCTTGTTACAAACTCTTTTACATACTCGTTTATCTTATAACAATGTGATTACTTTTCAAAGACTTAGTGAGTTCATAGCCTCGCTTTTCAATCTCTTTAATGTTTTCATAAACCCGCGAGGGGGATACATGCTTAAACTATGAATTTTGAATAACATGATTGTTTTACCATAAATGCAAGTGTTTTTTTCCAAATGTATGCTATCTAGATATATTATTACCTAAGTAGCTTCCAGTGCCATTATTTCCATATCATGAACCATTAATTGCTTACGAGTGAGCGCGAATATTGTGAATAGATCTATTGGGGGTGACGATGGGCGAGAGAAATATAAGTTGTTATATATGACATGGAATAGTTGACGTGGATTAAATGACGTGGCTTTTTTTGCTTAGGTGGATTAAATGACGTGGCAAGGTTTCAAAAAAAGCTTCTGTATTATTGGATTGATAGTTCTTACTCGTTTTTTTAAAAACCTAACACACATTTTGTCGTTTATTTATCCACTCGGTCCTAAAAAAAAAATTAGTAAACAATTTCGGTATATTATTTATACGTATATTTATCTTCGACTATCTTTTGAAGAACTTTAAACTATAACTTATTATCGTTACTGGGAATTTAATGTGTGGGGTTCTCATTTGAGGTATATGTTTTTTGTCGAGTTGCTGGATTTAAGATTTTAATGTGTCCTGGACTCACTCAAACGTTTTACTGCATGGCCTTTGAATTTTAGATAGCTTCCGACAGTATACAATATTTACCATTAATAAATCAAAAGTATTTGGTATGTTAAACTTCATGAAGTTTTGCACATAAACAATCAACTAAGACTTGAACATTTACCCAGTTTGCGTGACGAGGATGTGTTTACATTTCATTTGATACTGAACCTTTCCCGCACAGGAAGATAACATTGTATACCACATGGGATCAACCATTTCAGTTCGATATACTTTTTGCAATCAATTAGATGTTCTCTGTTACGGTGAGTTTCATGTCTTCGCCATTTCTAAATCTCTAGAATGTTTCCATAAACCTCGCGGGGGAATACATGTTATTAAACCATGAATACAAGTGTTTTTGTCTAATTTGTTATGCTATCCTGATGTATTATTGCCTAAGTACCTACTTTTGCCATTAAGACCCCACTATCATGAACCGTTAATTACTCTGTGGTGTAAGCGCGAATACCGTGAATAGATCTATTTGGGACTGAACTCCCCCGTTGGTATACCTATACTTTTGGTAACCAAACGCACTTCATTTGAATATCTTGCGGGTGTTTGGAAAAGGCACCTGTTGGGGAAACTACTTGTGAATATCATATTTCTCAAGGCTTCGGTGTCATGAGCTTAGGGCAATATTATAATACTGTTTTCCATGATAATTGTAAATACATGCAATTATTTCAATTATGGATGTATAACAACGTAACCCACTGATTATGATGACTTGTATTCAAACTATTTATCATAAACCTATGAATTTCACTCAACCATTGTGTTGATCTTTTTAACATGTTTATCTCAGGTAATTGAGCAACTTATGGCACGGAGTGGCACGAACTTGAAGATGGCTAAACTGCTATCATTCAAACTCTATGTTTCTAGATTTTAGGTCTCTTTTGTAAAACTCAGATGAATAAATGAATGATAACTAAATTTTCCAAAACGTCTCTTTATGAGTCGTTTTCTATGATTATGTCTGTTGAACTATGAAGTAATACCCCATATTAGCTTTCGCTGATATATTTGTCAATTAAGGGGTAGGGTGTTTTAGATTGGTTAGCAAAAGCCATACAGTTTATAGAGAAAAAGGTTTAATACCTTATACTATAACTACTTTTTTTAACGAATGGTCCTTTGTTGACACTGCCATTTCCCAACTAGTATGTAAAGATACATAACTTATAATACTATTATAATACTATAACTTTTCGTTTATTACAGCCATGGGTTTGTTAACAGCACGTTTCTTCTCCCGAACCAACTACTTCCGATATCGAGGATGCTTTTTCCTCTAACTTTCCTCACTATATTCCTGCTTCCCCGTACTATTTCCCAGCTTCACCGGGAAATACTTCTTCTAATTCAGCTGGTTTAGTTCCAATAGCTTCACCAACTCTTTCACTTTTTCATGATGACCCCTATATGAAGGTCATGCATGCATATGATGCTATTATTCCACCATAAGTTCCCATTCAACCACCAACTATTATGTCTCCATCTCCAATGTTATCACCAATGTTTAATCCTCAAGAATTCTTTCTTCCTGAGGAATTATTGCCACCTAAGAAACGAGGCCGTGACCAATCATCCTCCTCTACTTCTGCCCTACCTCAAGCATTTGAGATAGGAGAAAGTTTTCATAAGACTAGTTTGGAATGTCACGAGGAATACATTAAGGAAATTCTGAATCACCTAGATGAGCTCTCTCTGGACCGCCTTTAACACATGGAGGATATAATAGAATGTCTTGGAAATGGTCGAGTGATCATACAACAAGATTTTGACAATCTGGAAACCGAACTCCAAGAGGCTCGTACTATAATTGCTAAACTTCAAAGGAAGCAAATGGGACAAAACAACAAGACTGCTCTGGCTCGCTTCAGGATTGCTAATCTAGAACAAATCATCGAGGATATCCAAGATCATCACCAAGCAGATAAGGAAAGTCTTCTGGATGCAATCTATGAACTCAAAGAAGGACCATCAGACTACTAGATTAGATTCTAGTTATAGCTTTTGTTAAAACCTAGCCACGGGATGTATGTGTAACACCCTCAAATTTGAGCACGCAGCGGAATGTTGAATATCCGAGGGCGTTACATTTATTGGATCAATAGCACAAGATATGAGAATGACCACTAAACGTGTCGTTTGGAAAAGATACATTGGATTAACAAAATACTTGTTTTTTACATAAGCTCGTGGCTTCAAATTTGTTCGACAATATAAATAAAGATTTCGGTTTTGACATTGTCCCCAAAATGTATAAGGACCCCAAATATACAGGGTTGACTCTTCAGTTTTGACTTACCTAATGTACTCATCGCACTCTCATACCTTATTGACCTCGAAAAACATGCTTAAAAACTTCAACATAAAGTGGGGATTCATAGGGTTTATGTAAATCAAAGGTTAGAACCGAAAGGATTTTCAGTGTATGATTTAGCAAAACACATGCAAACATCATATAAAGTGATTACGGTTTCCTAAGCTCATGACACCTAAGCTTGAATGTATGAATGCAATTATATTGCAGTAATTGCACCAGTGAAATGATGTTCTAACCGAAATATCCCAAATTTGACATGATTCTAAGTTCGTTCACACAGTGTTAGCTAATCACCCATATGGGGATCGTCAATCCCGAATCGATCTATCAGAACTATTCACGCTCACACAATGACAGTTTCCTAAGTACAACTATGCAAAAACTAACAGTTCTGAGATGGCTAATGGGTATTCGCATATACCTAGGCAAACAAGTGATTGTTGTATAAAATGTACAATTGCGTCCAATTTGTAAAACTAAGCAATGTTTCTCACACCAAAGATGTATAATCATTTAAATATCATTAAACATTGGGCTATGAACTCAACTGAGTGATTAGTCCTCTAGAAATGATAATAGATATCAAGTATGAATCACACTGTCATTTTTAAAACATATGTAATACGGCTAGTCTTAGTCTACACAAGTTTAGGCTAAGGATCGATGTATTAAACTATAATAAATTGCTAGTTTATATATACAACTAAAAAAATTGACTATTACTTGGGTGTTGTGCTATGTGTTAGAAATAATGTATTCATCATTACTCCTGGTAGTTTAGTCATTGTACTAGTAATTTTAATTAGTTACTCTGAGTAGTTTATAGTCATTCTACTGGTGTATATTAGGTTACTCCTTCGGTAGTTATAGTCATTGCTACTGGTAGTTAGTTTATTTGTTACTCCTGGTAGTTATAGTCATTCCTACTGGTAGTATATTAGTTACTCCTGGTAGTTATAGTCATTGCTACTGGTAGCATATTAGTTACTCCTGGTAGTTACAGTCATTCCTACTCGTAGTATATTAGTTACTCCTAGTAGTTATAGTCATTGCTACTGGTAGTACCATAATGGTTTCTATGGTTAGGCTTGTCTGTTTCTACTGGTTGTGTTATAGTGATGTCTGGGGTAGGTACTAATGCTAGTTCGTTTAGCTTATTTAAGTTTCCTTAAGCTGTTTGGCGTATTAATAAGCTCATCGAGCTTATTTTTGGCTTAACGGGTCTCATTGGGCCCGTTAAGGTCCGTTTAGTATTTTAAAGGTCCAAAATGGTTTTAATAAGTCCAAAAGCCTTTAATATGCTCATGTGGGTCTGTTAAGCTTAAAATAAGCTCGGGGAGCTTATTGAAGCTTATTTCGAGCTTATTGGGCTTACGAGCCCAATAACTTAACCCGAATAGAACCTTAAGGGTCCCTTTTGGTTACCTAACTTATTCCTTGGGCTTATTTAGTGTTTTAGGGTCTGGCTTGTTTCAGCTTATTGAAATAAGCCAATAAGCACTTGTTAATGGGCTTTCGGGCCCATTAATGGCCCAAAAGGTTTTAAATTCATTTGGTTCGGCCCATTGAGGTCCAATAACTTTGTTTTAGTCCATTAAGCACTTAGAAGGTCAGTTTACATGATCTTATTCTAGCTTAATATGCCTACTGTTTGGGCCTATGGGCTCACGATAGAAGCCAGGTAGGGTTCTATGGTTTGGGCTTGATTGACTTGGGTCCACTAGTTTATATTAGGCTCATAATAAATCTTACTAAGACGCCTTCTTTAAGCCCTTAAATAGCCGCCCTAGTTTTTTGTGGGATTATGGGTTTTGTCGGGCTCACGAAGATGGGTACCGATGATGTTCTAGTAAGGGGTCCGAATGGTTTAGTAGTGTCTTCTTATATGGTTTCGTTTTAAATCGCATAGTACCAAAACAAGGTGTATAGCAGTTCCTAATCGCGATCCATAAACTTGCAAACGTCTCATTATTGTCGTCATCTAATGTTTCCAACACCACTACGTCTCGTTTTACAATAAATGTTTAGCATAATTTTTTGGGATATTCGTTGGTAAGTATTAGTGTTCTAGGTATAGGTTCCGCCATTCTACTAGGTTGCGATGTACCCATATTTATGCTGTGAAACAGTAAGCTTGTAGTTACTTTGTATAAGTCATCGCTCTACACGATAACCTTTACATATTAATCGCAACATTTAATAGTAAACTTAGTGACAAAAATTCACTACGAGTTGGTTGTGTAGTAGTAACTTACAAGAGTCCTTAGTTTCCTTGATGGTAAGTTTAGACGTAAAACCGAAAGCGCATCACCCATACCTAACGTGTTTTAAACCCTTAATGCTTCAAATCTTTGTAAAACCGACTCCTTAGCTGGTGCTTCCCCTTTAGGTCCTATTACTCGATTAAAGACTTCCTTGTGTTTCTTTGGGACAGTATTAGGTTCATGTATGGTTCAGGTCAAATGTTATACGATTGTTAAAGAGAAGAAAAGATAAGAGTGTATATGTGTTTATTCGTTTGAGTGTGAGTGTGAGTTGTTCTAAAGAGTGTTTAAATGGTGAGGCTAACGTGAGAATTTATTGGCATAGTGCTAGTTTACATCCTCTTATCACTTAAAAAAACCCATAACCATTGCCCTAAGGGTAGTTTTGTGGGGTTTCTAGTTGTTTAATTGGTTTTAGGCTTAAACCAAATCATAGTACATGTTTTAATTAGCCATAGCAGATGTACAAATGATGTGCATATCTAGGGAAATTATTTATGGATTTGCATGTATGTGTTTGTTAACCATGGCCTAAGGGGCACAAAATGAGAAGCAATTTGGGTATATCACAATGTGGATTATGGTTAGTGGAGACATTAAGGAAATGTTTTAATTACTTAGGAGATGTACATGTATTAAGGATTCGCAAAGATGAGGATTTCTAGTAGATTTGGTGACCCAATATTCAGACTGTGGAGTGTACACACAGAATTGATTATAATTTCTTGTGTTATGGTTTTTTAAGTGCGGCTATTTGTTTGAGTCTAGGTAAGTCTAGGTATTGCCGGGGTGCGTTCAAAATGTATTTTATCACTGAACGTAACCTTTTTTTACGTGACTAATAAACAATAATATACGCGAAATAGCTACAGATTATTCTTCCTATTAATTATTATTACTGGTGGATGTAAACCTTGATTTTATTTTATGACCATTTATCATTAATTTGATTATTTCTAGTCTACGCGATGTAGCTTAAAAGTAAATGTAAGAAAGTAAAACGCGTTAATCGGATAAAATAAAATTGCTCATAATAGAGTCGTACAAGGACATGAAAAATGGAATTGTTAACAGTCTCTGTATACCATCTTAAAAGGCTTTGTCCTCAAAGCTTAAGCCTTGTAGTAGATGACGAAGTCCGTTGTTGCTCTTTTGATTTAGTTTTTTTGTTTTTTTTTGTGTTCTTTTTTGTTGATTGTGTTTTTTTGTTGTGTGTTTTGATTTTTTTGCTGTTTTTTTGTATTGTTTTCGTGTGTTTGGTGTGTTTTTTTTTTCTTCTTTTTGTTTTGTTTTTTTTTTGATTGGTTTTTTTTTGATTTTTTTGTTTTTTGTTTTGGGGTGTGTTGTTTTTCTTTTGTTTGTTTTTTTGTGTATTTGTGTCTTTTTTTTTTGAAAGTGTGTGTTTTTTTTGTTTTGGTTTGTGTGATTATTTTTGGTTTTTGTTTTTGCTGTTTTTCTGTTAGTTTTTTGTTTATTTGATTTTTTGTTTTTGTGAGTTTTTTTTGTTGTGATGTTATGTTTTTGTGTATTTTTTTTGTTTTTTGTTGTTGTTAAGTTTTGTGTTGATTTGCTTTTGTTTTTTGTTGGGTTTTGTTGGTGGTTTTTTTTTTTTTTTTTTTTGTTTGTGTTTTTTGTTTGATGTGTGTTTTTTTTTGTTTTTTCTGTTGTTGTGTTTTTTTTGTGTTTTTTTGTTTTGTGTGTTGTTTTTTTTTTTTTTTTTTTGAAGAGATTTTTGGTTTTTTGATTGTTTTTTTTTGGTTGGATTTGTTTTTATTGTTTGTTTGTTTTGTTTGTTTTTTGTTTGATATTGTGTTTTGTTTAGCTGTTTTTTTTTTTTTTTTGTGTTGGTTGTTGTTTATTTTTGGTGTTTGTGGTTTGATGTGTGTTTTTTTTGCTTGTGTTTTTGTTTTGTGATTTTTTTGGGTTTTTTTTTTCTTTTTTTGGTTTGTTTTTGACTTTTCATTTTATGGTATTTTTTTGTGACCTGTTTTTTTGTGTTTTCTGTTTGTGTTTGTGTTTTTTGTTGTTTATTTTTGTTGTTTTTTTTGCTGTTTGATTTTTTTGGTGTTGTTTTCTGTTGTTTTGTTTGTTTGTTGTGATTTTTTGTTTTTAGTTTTTTTTTTTTTTTTTTTGTTCTTGCTTGTTTGTTTGGTTTTTTGTTTTTTTTGTTTGTTGATGCTGATTTTTTTCTTTTTGATGTTTTGTTTTTTTTATAGTGTGTGGTGTTTTTTTTGTTTTTTTTTGTTTTTTTTGTGTTTTTTGATTTGAGTGTTTTTGTTTTTTTTTCTGTGTTGTTGTGGTTGTTTGTTTTTTTTGTTTGAATTTTTGTTTGTTTTTTTGTTTTTGTTTTGTTGGGGTTGGTTATTTTTTGTTTTTTTTGTTTTTTGTGTGGTGTTTTTGTTTTTGTTTGTGTTTTTTTATTGTTTTTTTGTTGTTTTATTGTTGTTTTTTTTTGGTTTTGTGATGGTTGATTGTTTCTGTTTATGTTTTTTTTGTGTTGATTTTTTTTTTTGTTTTTTTTTGGGTTTTTTTGTGGATTTGTTGTTTTGAGTTTTGATGGTTTTTGGGTGTGTTTGTTTTTCGTTTTTTTTGTTGTTTGGTTTTTTTTTTTTTTGGTTTTTTTGATTTTTTTTTTTTTATTGTTTTGGTTCTTGTTTTGTTTTTTTTGTCTGCTGTTGTGTTTTTTTCTGTTGTTGTGTCTTTTTTGTCTTTGTTTTTTTGTTGTTTGATGTTTTTGAGGATTTTTTTTGTTGGTTGTTGTTTTATTGTGTTTTTTGTGTTGTTTTGTGATGTGTCTGAGTTTTTGTTTTTGTGTTTTGTTTTTTTTTTTTTTTTTTTTTTTTCTTTTTTTGTGTTGTGTTGTTTTGTTGTTTTTGTTTGTTTGGTTTGTGTTTTCTTTATTTGGTGTTTTTTTTTTTTAGATTTGTTTTTTTTGTTTTGATGGGGTTTTGTTGCTTGTTTTGTGTCTTTGTCTTTTTTTTTGTTTTTTTGTGGGTGTGTGGTTGTTTCTTTTGTTGTGTGCTTTTTTTTTTGTTTTGTTGTTTGTTTGTTTTTTTTTTTTTGTTTTGTGTTTGTCTTGTTTTGTTTTTTTTTGTTTGTTTTATTTTTTTGTTGTGTTATTTGTGTTGTTTTTTTGTTTGTGTTGATTTTGGTTTATGTTTGTTTGTTTTTGTGTGGATATGTTTGTTGTTGGTTGTTTGGTGGTGTTTTTTGTTTTGTCTTTTTTGTGTTTGTTATTTTTTTTTTTTTTTTTTGATGTTTTGGTTGTGTTGTTTGTTGTTGTTTTGTGGGTTGATTTTTGTTTTGTTTGGGTGTTGCGTTTTTCTGTCGGGTTTCTTTTTTTGTTTGTTTGTTGTTGTTGTTTTGTTTTTTTTTTTTTGTTGTTTTTTTTGATTTTGTTTGTTTGTTTTTTTTTGATTTTGTTTTTTTTGTTTTTGTGTTTGTTTTTTTTTTTATGATTTTTGGTTTTTTTTTTTTTTTTGCTTTGATTGTTTTTGTTTTTTTGTTTTTTCTCGTTGATTTTGTGGATTGTGGTTTGATTTTTTGTGTTTTTGTTTTTTTTTGTGTGCTTTTGTATTTTGATTTGTTTTTTTTGGTGTTGTGTATGTGTGTGTGTTTTTAATTTTTGGTTTTTTTGTTTTGATGTTCTTTTATTGTGTTTTGTTGGTTTTCTGTGTGTTTTGTTTTTTTTTTTTGGATTGCTGGTTTTTTTTTTTTTTCGTTGTTGATTGGTTTTTTTTGTGTTTGTTTTTGTTTGTTTGTTTTTTTGTTTTGTTTTTTTTTGTCGTTTGTTTTTTTTTTTTTTGTTTTTTGTTTGTTGTTTTGGTTGTTTTTTGTATGTTTTTTTGTGAGGTTTGTTTTTTGTTTTTTTTTTGTCTTGTTTTTTATTGTGATTTTGATCTGTTTTTGTGTTGTTTAGTTTGGTTTGTGCTGTGTGGAATTTGTGTTGTTTTTTGTTTTGTTTTTTGTTCGTTTTTTTTGTTGGTGTTTGTTGTTTTTTGAGGATTTTTTGTATTTTTTTTTGGTTGTTGAATTGTTGTTTGGTTTATTTTGGTTTTTTTTGTTTTTCCTTTGTTTTTTCTTTTTGTGATTTGTGATTTTTGTTTTTTGTGTTGTTTTTTTTTTTGTTTTTTTTGTTTTTTGTTTTGAATTTTTGTTGTGTTGTTTTTTTTGGTGATGTTTGTTGTTGTTTGTTGTGTGATTTTTTTCTGTTTTTTTAAAGTTGTTTGTTTTTGATTGTTTTTTGTGTTTTGAGTTGGTTTTTTTGTTGAATGTGTTTTTTTTTCTTTTTGTTTTTTTTTGTTGTTTTTTGTGGTGTGTGTTGATTGTGGTGGTTTTTTTTTTTGATTTTTTTTTGTTTTTGTTGGTTTCTTTGTGTTTTTTTTGTTGTTGTTTTTGTGTTGTTTGTTGTTTTTTTATGTTTGGTTTTTTGGTTTTTTTGTTTGTGTGTTTTTTTTGTGTTTGTGTTTGTGTTCTTTTGTTTGTTTGGTTTTTCTGATTTTTTGTTTTTTGGTTGGGTGGTTTTTTGGTTTTTTTTTTGTTTTTTTTGTTGTTTGTTTTTTTTATTTGTTTGTTTTTTGTTTTGATTTTGTTGTGGTTTTTTTTGAGTTTTTTTTTTTTGCTTTGAGTTGTTTTTTTTTTGTTTGTTTTGTTGTTTTTGTTGTTTTTTTTTGTGTTTTTTTTTTGTTATTTTTTTTTTTTTGTGGTTGGTGTTGTTGTTTTTTTGTTTTTGGTGTGAAGAGTGTTTGTCTTTTGTTTTTTTTTTTGTTGTTTGGTTGTTGTTTTTGTGTGGTTTTTTTTTTTTTTTGTTTTTTGTTTTTTTTTGTTTTTTGTTTTTGTGTTTTTTTTTCTGTTGTTGTTTTTTTTTTTGCTTGGTGTTTTTTTTTGTTTTTTTTTTTTTTTTTTTTCTTTTTTTCTTTGTTTGTTGGTTTTTTGTGTTTTTTTTTTTGTTTTGTTTTTTTTTTGTTTTATTTTGTTTTTGTTTTTTTTGTTTGATGTTGGTTTTTTTTTTTGTTGATTGTTTGATGTGTGGTTTTGTGTTTCGTTGGTTGATTTTTTTGTTTTGCTTTGTGGTGTTGTTTTTGTTGTTTTGCTCTTTTTTGTTTTTGTGTTTTTTTTTTTGTTTTTTTGTTGTTCTTTGGTTTTTTTTTGTGTTGTTTTTTTTTTGTTTGTTTGAGGTTGTTTGGTGTGGTTTTGTTTTGGTTTTTTTTTGTTTTTTTTTTGTGGTCTTTTTTGTGGTTTGACTTTTTTTTTTTTTTTGTTTTGTTTTTTTGTGTTGTTTTGTTTTTTTTTTGTTTTTTTTGTATTTTTGATTTTGTTATTGTTTTTTGTGATTTTTTGTTGTTCTGTTTTTGGGTTTTTGTTTTAGTTTTTTTGGTTTTTTTTTGTTGTTTTTTTTTTCTTTTTTTTTTTGATTTTTTTTTTGTGTTTTGATTATTGTGCTGTTTTGTGTTTTTTTTGACTGTTTTTGGTTGCATTTTCGTTGTTGTTTTTCTTTTTTTTGTTTGTTTTGTGTTTTGTTTTTTTTTGTTTGTTGTTGTGTTTTTTGAGTGAATGTTGTGTTTGTTGTTTTGTTTGTTGTTTTTTGTTTATTTGTTTTGGTTTGTTGTATTTTGGGTGTTTGTTTTTTTTTTTTTTTGTTGGATTGTGTCTGAGTTTCTCTTCTTTGTGTTCCAGTTGTTTTTTTTTTAGTTTTTATGGTGAGTTGTTTTTTGTTTGTGTGGTTTTTCTTGTGGTTGTTATTTGATGTCTTGGTTTTGGTTTGTTTTTTTTGTTTTTTGGTCTTTGATTTTGATTTGTTTTTTTTGATGATGTGTTTGTTTTTTTTTTGATTTGTTGAGTGTGCTGGTTTTTGTGTGATTTGTTGTTTATTGTTTTTTTTGTTGATTTTGTTGTTTTTGATGATTGTTTTTTTTTTGTGATTGTGTGTGTGTGGTTTGGATTGGTTTTTTTTTTTTTGCGTGGATGTTGTTTTGTGATGTTTTGATTTTTTGTGTTGTTTTTTTTGTTTGTTTTTTGTTTTTGTTTTTGTTTGGTTTTGTTTTTGTGTCTGTGTTTTTTTTTTGTGTTTTGTTTTGGTTTTTTTTTTTTTTTTTTTTTTTTTTTTGTGGTGTTTTGTTTGTTTGTAGGGTGAGTTTGTTGTGTGTGTGAGGTGTGATTGTTTGTGGTGTGATAGTGATTGTTGGGTTTGTTTGTTGTTTTGTTTTGTTTGTGGTTTTGTGTTTGATTTTTTTGAGTTGTGTTTTTTTTTATGTGTTTGTTGTTGTTTTTTTGTTTTTTTTCTTTTGTTTGTTTGTGTTTTTTTTTTGGTTTTTTTTTTTTTTGTGTGTGTGTTTTTTTTTGTTTTTTTTTTTGGTTTTTTTTTTGTTTATTGATTTTGTTTTTTTTTTCTTTTTTGTGTTTTTTGTGTTGTTTTTTTTTTTTTATTTTTTTCTTGTTTGTGTTTTTTTTTGTTTTTTGGTTTTTTTTTTTTTTTGTGTTGTTGGATTTGGTTTTTTTGTTGTGGTTGTTGTTGTTGGTTTCTTTTTTGTTGTTTTTTTTTGATTTTTGTGGTTTTTTTTTTTGTTGATCTTTGTTGTTTGTGTTTTGTTTGTGTTTTGTTTTTTTTTTGTTGATGTTTTTTTTGTGGTGTTTTTTGGTTTTTGGTTGTTGTGTTGGTTGGTTGTTTTTGTGTCTTTTTTTGGTTTTGTTGTGTTTTTGTTCTGGATTGTGTTTTTTTTTTTGTTTTTTTTGTTTTTTGTTGGGGTCTGAAGCTGATTTTTCTTTGATTGTTTTTTTTTTTTTCTGTCGTGTGGTTCTTGTTTGTTTTTTTTTTTTTTTTGTTGTGTTGTTCTTTTTTTTGATTTGTTTGTGTTTTTGGAGTTTGTTGTTGTGGATGTTGTATTTTTTTTTTTTTTTGGTTCTGCTGTTTTTGGTTGTTTTTTGTGTTGGTGGTTTTTGCTTTTATTTTCGTTGTGATTGGAATGTTGTTTTGTGTTTGATTTTGTGTTTTGTGTGATTTTTTTTGAGTTTTTTTTTTTGTGTGTTTTTTGTGAGTTGGTTCTTTTGTTGATTTGTTTATTTTGTTTGTTGTTGATTTTGTTGATGTGATTTGTTGTTATGTTTTTGTTGGTTGCGGTGGTGTGTGTTTTTTGGATTGGTGTTTTTTTTTTATTTTTTGTTGGTTTGTTTTGTTTTTTGATTGTTTTGTTGTTGTGTTGCTTTTTGTTTGTTTGTTTGTGATTTTTTTTTTTGTTGGCGTTTTTTTTTTTTGTGTGTTTTGTTGTTTTTTTTTTTGTTTTGTTATGTTTTTTGATTGTTTGGTTTTGGTTTGTGTTGATGTGTTTTGTGTATTTTTGATTTGTTTGTTGATTTTTGGGTTTTCTGTTTTTTTTTTGATTGTTTTTTTTTTTTTTGTTTTTTTGTTTTTGATGTTTTTTTTTGTTTTTTTGTGGTTTGTTGTTTTGCTTGTGTTTTTGGTTTTTTGCTTTTTTTGATGAGGTGTGTTTTTTTTTTGTTTTTTGATTTTGTTGGTGTTTGTGTTGTGGGATTTTTTTGTTTGTTTTGTTTTTTTTGCTCTTTGTTTTGTTTTTGTTTTGTGTTTTTTTTGTTGGTTTTTTTGTTTTTTGTTGTTTGTGTGTTTTGTTGTCTGTGTTGTTAGATTTTGTTTTTTGATTTTTTTTTGGTTTTTTGGTGTTGTTTTGTTTTTTTTGTTTGTTTTTGTTTTTTGATTTGTGTTTTGTTTTTTTTTTTTGTTTTTGTTGTTGTTTTGATTTGAGTGTTGTTTTTTTTTGTTGGTTTTGTGGTGTTGTTTTGGTTCTGTTTTGTGTTTTTGTTTTTTTTGTTTGTCGATGTTTTTTTGTTTTTGTTTGTTTGTTTTTTTTGGTGTGGTTTTTGTTTTGTGGTGTGATTTTTTGTTTTTTTGTTTTTGTTTGTTGCGTTGTGTTTTTTGGTTTTTTTTTTTGTTTGGGATTGTCTTTGTGTGTTTGATTTGTTTTTTTTTTTTGGTTTGTTTGTTTTTTGATTTGTGGTTGTGGTTTGTGTTGTTTGTTTTGTGTGTTTTTTTTGATGTTTTTTTTGGGTTTGTTTTTTTTTGTTTGATTTGTTTTTTTTCGTGTTTTGTTTTGTATTGATGTTTTTGTTGTTTTGATTTTTTTTGTGTGTTTGTTGATGTTGTTTTGTTTTTGTGGTTGTTGTGTTGTTTTTTTTTGTTTTTTGTTTTTTGATTTTTTTTGTTTCCTTGTTTGTTTGTTTTTGTTTTTTGTTTTGTGGTTTTTGTTTTTGTTTTTTGTTTTTTGTGTGCGTTGTTTGTTTTTGTTTGTGGAATTGATGATTTCTTTTTTTTTTGTGTTGATTGTTTTGTTTTTTGATTCGTTTTTTTTTTGGTTTTTTGTTTGTTTTTTTTTGTGATTTTTATTTTGTTGTGTGTGGTTTTTTTTTTTCTGTTTTTTTTGATGTTGCTTTGTGTTGTGTTTTGTTTTTTGCTTGTTTGTGTTTTGTTTTTTGTGTTTGTGTTGTTTTGTTTTTTTTCTTTTTTTGTTGTTTATTGATGTTTGTCTTGTCGTCGTTTTTGTTTGAAGAGATGTGGGATATTTCTTTTTGAACAATCCTCACGTGCACTAGGTGAACTCACGGCCCCGCCTAGAGTTCAGCGAACCTTAATTCTAATGGTATCCGGCTTGCTTCTCAACAGTTTGTTTGATTCCCGTTCCATGATTTCAACGGGCTCTTCCACAAACTGAAAGCTTATCGTCAACCGTGAATTCCTTCTATCGGCCATGACTAATGTTTCGTCAGGTAACATTCTTTCAGATTAGATACATGAAAGTTGATGATGAACTTTGCTAAAATCTTGGGGAAGTTACATGCTGTAGGACACCTTTCCCAACCATTGGCTAAAACACCCGCCGAATAGGTCCACGTATCTCGGATTCAGCTTCCCCGCTTACCGTATCGTTTACAACCCCTTTCCAAGGTGAGATCCTTGAGTATAACCTCTATCTCTAATTCTCGAACTCCATAGGGCTCTCTTCTCTTCCGATCATCGTAGATCTTTTGTCGATCCTGATGCAGCCTTGCATCAATTTGCTTGATCAGGTACGGATCACTTTGCTCGGTATATTAGCAACAGCCGCCTAATCCCTTGTGATGACGCTCACAGTAGACCACAAAGTCTTCGCTCCCCTCAGGTAAAGCCATGAAATTGCGTGCCACTACACAGAGCTTCTGCCTTTATTTAATGGAAAAGCGAAAAAGCGTTCTCATTCCTTTTCTACCCAGTCGAACTTGATTCCTTTTGATGTAGAGTTTCGTCATTAACTTAGCAATCTTCGGAAAATCCTTCAATGAACCTCACGATGAGTAACTGCAAGCCTAAAAATTGGCGGTATTCAAGTTGGTGTCTTGGGAGATGCCCAATCTCTTGATAGACTATATTTGGCTGGGTGGATCTACATATATGTCCTTCTACTATCAATGACATGTTCCAGAGAAATTGTGAGCTTCGGAATCACAAAAATTCACATTTTGAAAATCTTTGCCATACAACTTCTCTTTCTTAAGCAATTCCAAAATTGCTTTAAGGTGTTCTTCATGCTCTCTTTCGTCTTTTGAATAAATAAGTATGTCATCGATGAACACAATTACAAACTTATCCAAGTAAGGCTTGCACACTCGTTTCAAGAGGTCCATGAATACCGCTGGTGCATTTGTCAGTCCGAATGGCATAACATGGAACTCGTAATGGCCATACCGAGTTCGAAATGCTGTCTTTGGAATATCTTGCTCTTGTACTCTAAGCTGGTGATATCCTGATCTCAGATCTATCTTTGAATAAATATTGGATCCTTGAAGTTGATCAAACAAATCATTGATCCTCGGGAGTGGATAACAATTCTTTACTGTCAGCTTATTTAATTCATGATAGTCGATGCACATCCTGAACGACCCGTCCTTCTTTTTGACAAATAAGACTGGGGCTCCCCAAGGTGAGGAACTATGCCTTATGAATCCCTTGTCAGAAAGTTCTTGTAATTGTTCTGATAATTCCTTCATTTTGGAATTCCATAGGTCGAGCTCGAGGAAGACCTGGCAAATCCTCGGGAAATACTTCAGGAAAATCCTGGACGATTGGTACGTCCTTTATCTGTTTTCCTTCCGACCTGTCCTCCTCTTTCTTGGCGGATATCTGTGCTAAAAAGGAACTCCTGATCATCCTTTGGTTATGTACTCTTGAGCTTTTAAACATAAGATAACTGTCAACCGGGATTCTCTCCCATGGCTACTTTCGTTGCCACAAAAAGTCAAAGTTTCATTTCCATAGGGAATTTGAACAAGTTTCTCATCGCACACGATCACGGCGTGACATCTTCTTAACCAGTCCATACCGATAATGACGTTGAAACTACCCAGTTCTACGGGCATTAGATCTATGTTGAACGGATGGTCTAAGAAATTTAAAGTGAAACCTCGTATAATAGTGTCTATCCTGACTAATTTCCCATCAGCTAATTCGACCTCATAACAATTTTCTAATGGAGTTGGTTTGGACGATATTGTTTATCAAGGACACTAAATGCAGTGGATGAATAAAATTCTATCGGCATATGTGTCGAATTAAGATAGATTCTTAGTGGTTATTTAAGAGGACGTACCTGTGATTGTGATGACATGGGCTATTAGGGTTTCCTGGTGCATTTCCCCTCTTTTCTGCATTCCCAACTTCATAATTAAACACCAGCCTTGTGGTTCCAATTTCCTCCATTATTTATTGGGCGTAACGGGACCCTAATCAATATCTTACCGAATAGAACCTTTAAGGGGTCCATTAGGTGTACCTAACTGTATTCTTGGGCCTTTATTTAGTGTTTTAGGGTCTGGCTTGTTTCAGCTTATTGGAATAAGCCAATAAGCACTTGTTAATGGGCTTTCGGGCCCATTAATGGCCCAAAAGGTTTTAAATTCATTTGGTTCGACCCATTGAGGTCCAATAACTTTGTTTTAGTCCATTAAGCATTAGTCGGTAAGGTTGCTTATTTAGCTTAATAAGCCTACTGTTGGGCCTATTGGGCTCGATAGAATCCCGGTAAGGGTTCTAGTGGTTTGGGCTTGATTTCTTAGGGTCCACTAGTTTATCTTAGGCTCATAATAAATCTTATAAGCCGCTTAAGCCCATAAATAAGCCGCCCTAGCTTATTTGTGGCTTATGGGTTTTGTGGGCTCACGAAGATGGGTCACGAAGTCTAGTAAGGGTCCGAATGGTTTATTAGTGTCTTATATGGTTTCGTTAAATCGCCTAGTACCAAAACAAGGTGTCTAGCATTTCCTAATCGCGATCCATAACATGCAAACGTTCATTAATGTCGTATATATGTTTCCACACCACTACGTCTCGTTTACAATAAAAGTTTACGCATAATTTTTGTGAAATTCGTTGGTACGTCTTAGTGTTCACGTATAGAGTATCATACGAGTTGTATAGGTTCAAACCTGACTTACAAGAGTCCTAGTGTATGAGTTGACGAGCTTTGGACGTGTAGAGTGCTAACCCAACGTATACCCGATAGAATTTACCCAATGTATGCCAACCCTTGGCTCGTGTACACTTCTTAACTCTCTTGTATGCTAACCTAAGAGCACCTTGTGTCCTTAGAAAGAATGTGGGGCGTGTATGGGTTCGGTTATAAGGTAGCCACATGTAAGAGGGATTAATGAGAATGGTTTTTGCTTTGAGGGAGAGTTTGAGGGTTTTAGAAGTGTTCAAGTATATGTGTGAGTGAGTATTTATAGGAAATGAGCTAGTTACAATTCCTAGTCACATGAACAAACCAAACCTTGCCCTATCTACTAGTAGTTTTGTGGTTTTGGTTAATCACACATAGTTTTGTTAAAACCACAAGGTACTATTCTTAATTACAAGATATATGTACAAGATATGCTTATATACTTGAAATCTTGTGATTTATATGTGTGTCTTATGTTTAGCCGGTTATACAAAGGAAAAGAGAAGTCAAATGGTTATTAACCATTGTGTAATAGATTAGTGGGGGACATTTAGGACTAACATTAATTAATGGGAGTTTGTACATGTACTTAGCAATATCATGGAAGATTTCTAGGTAATTTGTGTGTACATATGTATGCCGTGGGTTTTCATAGGGAAGGAAGGATCCAAAGTGATCTTTAACCCATGTGTATTAGCTAACTGGAGACATGTTGTACAAATCTTAATTAAAACCTAGATGTACATTGTACTTAGTGTAAGATTTAAGGATTTTCTAGTTATTCTTGTCCCATAATTCGGCTCTAGTGGGTATTTAACACAAGAATTGATTTAATTTTGTGTTAAGGTTTTAAAAGTGGGTATTGGTTTGAGTCTAGGTATTTTCGGGGTATGTTCAAATGTATTTTTATTGCGAAACGTAACCTTTTTACGTGACCAATAAAAATAAAATACGCAAAGTACATAATTATCTTCTTAATAATTATATATTACTTGGTTGATGTAAACCTTAATTTATTTGATGACCGTTTACATTAATTGATTATTTATAGTCTACGCGATTTAGCTTAAAAGTAAATATTAAAAGTAAACGCGTATCGGAATAAAATAAATAGTGACGAATAATAGATGTCGTAAAGTGACCTGAAATTGAGAAATGTTATAGTCTCCACCCGTTAAAAGAGCTTTATCCTCAAAGCTTAAGACCTTGTAGTGTGTGACGAAGCCCGGTTTGTGAAGAGTTGTGGGTGTTTTTGTTTGAACGAATCGTCACGTTCCAAGGTGAACTCAGGACCCCGCCTAGAGTTCCAGCAAACCTTAACCAATGGTATCCGGCTTTGCTTCAATCGTTTGATCTCCCGTTCCATAATTTCAACTGGCTCTTCCACAAACTGGAGCTTATCGTCAACATGAATTCCTTCTAACGGCATGACTAAAGGTTCGTCAGCATAACATTTCTTCATATTAGACACATGGAAGGTATGATGAACTCTGCTCAACTCTTGGGGAAGTTCCAACTTGTAGGCCACTTTCCCAACTTTTGCTAACACCTTGAAAGGTCTGACATATCTCGGTTCAACTTGCCCCGCTTACCGAACCGTACGACCCCTTTCTAAGGCGAGACCTTGAGCATAACTCTGTCCCTAACCTCGAACTCCATTGGCTTTCATTTCCGATCGGCGTAGCTCTTTTGTTGATCCTGAGCAGCTTGCATCTTCTGCTTGATCAGGACGATCTTTTATGTTGTTTCTTGGATCAACTCCGGGCCAGTCAGTTGGGCTTCTCCAACTTCGGCCCAGTACACCGGTGATCGACACTTTCGACCATACAGTGCCTCATAAGGGGCGGCCTTTATGCTAGCGTGATAACTGTTGTTGTATGAAAACTCGGCCAATGGCAAATGTTTAACCCAACCTTTGCCAAAATCGATCACGCAAGCACGTAGCATGTCCTCGAGAGTTTGAATGGTTCTCTCGCTCTGGCCATCAGTTTCTGGATGATACGCAGTGCTCATACTAATATCTGTACCCAAAGCTTTCTGAAATGATCTCCAAAAATTTGAAGTAAATCTTCCATCACGATCACAGATAATTGAGGCAGGTATCCCGTGTCTTGCTACTATCCTGTTCAGGTACAACCTTGCCAACTTGTCCAATGGATCATTCTCCCTTATTGGCAAGAAGTGAGCAGATTTTGTAAGTCGATCCACAATCACCCAGATGGTGTCAAAACCTTGCGACGACTTAGGAAGCTTGGTGATAAAATCCATCGTGATATTATCCCACTTCCACTCGGGTATCTCAGGTTGTACTAACAGCCCTGATGACCTTTGGTGTTCGGCCTTGACCCTCACACATGTTAAGCACTTGCCAACATACGTGGCGATGCCAGCCTTCATGTTCGGCCACCAATATAATTTCTTCACATCTTGGTACATCTTTTCAGAACCAGGATGGATAGAATATTTTGACTTGTGGGATTCGTGCATAATCACGGATCTTAAGTCTCCATAGCAAGGTAACCAACTCCTGCCGTGTAAACATAGTGTTCCATCGGCACGTGGTTTCAATCTTTCTTTGGGTATATCCCTTCTGATTATACCGCCTACGTCTTCATTCACGAGATTCTCTGGTTTCTGGGCTTCGATCTGAGCTTCTAATATTTGTTTGGGAAGATCCAAGCCAATTGTCATAACTAAGGCTCGAACCCGCAATGGCTTAATCCGTTCCTTATGGCTCAACGCATCGGCCACTATGTTTTCCTTCCCTGGATGATAACGAATGTCGCAATCGTAATCTCTTAACAACTCTAGCCAACGGCGTTGCCTCATGTTAAGCTCCTTCTGATCGAGAATGTGTTGTAGGCTTTTATGGTTGGTGAACACGGTATATCTGGTTCCGTAAAGATAGTGTCTCCATATTTTTAGAGCAAATACCATCGATCTAAGGTCTAAATCAAGAGTGGTGGTAGTCTTCCGTAAACTTTAGTTGTCGAGAAGCATAAGCAATCATCTTCTCTCTTTGCATCAATACATCACCTAAACCCTTGTGTGACGCATCACAATAGACCATAAAGTCTACGCTCCCCTCAGGTAAAGCCAGAATTGGTGCACTACACAACTTCTGCTTTATTAACTGAAAAGCGTTCTCTTCCTTTTCACCCCAGTCAAATTTGATTCCTTTATGAGTAAGTTTCGTCATTGATTTAGCAATCTTTGAGAATCCCTCGATGAATCTTCGGTAGTATCCAGCAAGTCCTAAGAATTGGCGAATCTCCGTTGGTGACCTAGGAGATGCCCAATCTTTGATAGATTCGATTTTGGCTGGATCTACATGTATGCCTCTGTTATCAATGACGAGACCGAGGAATTGTACCTTCGGAATCCAAAACTCGCATTTTGAAAACTTAGCATACAATTGTTCCTTCTTAAGCAATTCTAAAATGGCCTTGAGATGTTCTTCATGCTATTTCTCGTTCTTTGAATAAATAAGTATGTCATCAATGAAGACAATTACGAACTTATCTAAGTAAAGCTTGCATACTCGGTTCGTGAGGTCCATGAAAGCCGCAGGTGCGTTCGTGAGTCCAAATGGCATAACTTGGAACTCGTAATGACCATACCAAGTTTTGAATACCGTCTTCGGAATATCTTGCTCTCGCACCCTAAGCTGGTGATAACCCGATCTCAAATCTATCTTCAAATAGATACTGGATCCTTGAAGTTGATCAAACAAATCGTCGATCCTTGGGAGTGGATAACGATTCTTTACTGTTAGCTTATTCAACTCTCGATAGTCGATGCACATCCTGAATGACCCATCCTTCTTTTTGACGAATAAGACCGAGGCTCCCCATGGTGAGGAACTAGGCCTTATGAATCCTTTGTCGGAAAGCTCTTGTAATTGTTTTGATAATTCCTTCATTTCGGATGGAGCCAATCGATACGGTGCTCGAGCTACGGGTGCGGCTCCAGGAATTAAGTCGATTTAGAATTCTACTGGTCGAGCCGGAGGAAGACCTGGCAAGTCCTTGGAAAATACTTTATGAAAATCTCAGACGATTGGTGCGTCCTTTATTTGTTTTCCTTCCGACTTGTCCTCTTATTTCTTGGCGGATATCTGTGCCAAAAAGACCTGGCATCCTTTTGCCATGTACTCTTGAGCTTTTAAACATGAGATAACTGTCAACCGAGATTCTCTCCCGTTGCTACTCTTGTTGCTAGAAAAAGTCAAAGTTTCTTTCCCATAGGGAACTTGAACAAGTTTCTCATCGCATACTATCACGACGTGAAACTTTCTTAACCAATCCATACCGATTATGACGTCAAAACTACCAAGTTCTATGCGCATTAAGTTGATGTTGAATGGATGATTTTGTAAATTCTCTAATGGCGAGCAAATTTGATAGCGAATTATCCTAGGGCGACTAGTGATGTGTTTTGGATTTTTGGCTTAGTATTTGGTATAAGATGATGTCAACTTTATAGCAAGATGGAGTAAATGTCTGCTTAGCTGCTATGGTTACTAATTTGATTTCCTGAAGTAAACGCGTTTTACGAATACACACACAAAACTTTGTTTTTCAAGGATGTAAGTAAAAAATGGATTTATTAACAATTGTTACATGGTGACTACTCTCAGCATGGCATAGTCCTTCCTGAATTATACATAGGTGATCAGGCTATGTATATTTGAGGGCTAACGATGTGATGCTCATTTTTGTCAAAATTGTGTTATGTATAAAGACGTATCAAAGAGTTTTATGAGATGATAAAACGACTCACAAGGTGGATGTAAGGTTGTTGATAGGCTGACAATACAATGGTTTGCGAGAAATCGCATGATGGTTTGCAAGACAATAGCTAAATGACATAATGCTTTAGTAAGTGGTTTGTATGAATAATTTGAGAACTGGAGTAGATTGGCGGAAATTTCACAATACATAGATTTGATAGATAATTTGAAATCGTTCAGTACAACGAAAATTTAAAAGGAAGTACATTGAGATTCTTAAAGGACATAAGAGCTACGATATCAAAGTTAAGGTTTCACTAGGTAATAGGTCTCTCATTAGATGTTTGATGTTAGAATTCGTGGCGCTAAGTCCTCACGATCTTTTCCTTCCGTACATTCCATACGTCTGAAGCTTCATTATTGGACAATTACTCTTGTAGTGTCCCAGACTTCTACACTCATAACAGGTGAGAGTTCGTTTATTCCTAGGAGTAGTAGGTGCTTTACAATTTCGGGTTATGTGGCCAACCTTCTTGCAATTTCCGCACTTTACAATACACGGTCCATTATGGTGAAATTTGCATTGGTTGCATAGAGGTAGAGATCCAACATATGCCTTCTTGTTGATTGGCCAAGTAATGTGTGTTTTAGGCACCTTATGCCCTTTGTTTTGTTGGCTCGAGCCTCCATTGTGGTTACCTTTCCACTTCCTCTTGTTGCAAGCATTCTCTGCTACCTTGTCTTCTTGTTGTTCAGTCTTGATCATTGACTTGCGGGCCATGTTGGTTTTGGTCTCATAAATAGCAATAGCCTCGATAGCATTAGCCACTCGCTGGGCTACAACCCGCTTAGTTTCTTCAACACTCATCCCATGATTAACAGTTGTCATCGTTTCCTGAAGATCACAGGGAACAAAATGTATATGGAGTTTTATCCAAAGGAAAATCATGACACTCTGTGATCCCAACATATATGTAAGGTGAGACCACATTATGCAGAGATATAAGATAACAACAACCATGACATAAATAAATCCACATCATACAGTAGCATGATCATAACCAACCACGTAGGTTAATACTTAATACATTGTTTTACCTGAGTAAAAGAGTACAAGCTTTTCATTAACACTACCAACCGAGTATTACTCAAGTTTAGTGGGATACAATACAAAACGAGCTACACTAACAAATCTATTTGTCTATGGGTCAGGGTGCCTCTCAAGATTCTAGATGCTAGCCTCTTATGTTATCTTTAAGTGACTTAATATTCTCTGGTGGTGGTGGTAATGATGAAAGTAGTGCAACAACAAACTCGGTAATGCATGCCTCAGCAGATGGTGATCGTGGAGTATGGTGTTAAATAGACATCCGTATTATACGGGATTTGGTCTCAGAAAACAGATAATAAGATGTGGGTGGTGTAGAAGCAGACTCATCAGTCTTAACTGCCTCTGCATCCTCAGCTTGAGGGGACAAGATCATTTATAAGTACAACAGAAGGGTCGGCCAGAGCTAGGTGCTCCTCCTCCTCCTCAACATCATCATCATCGTCGTCATCATCATCTGACTCATTATCATCATTGTCTCCTCTATCGGCAGGATAGTCAGCAAGATCCTCCTCAGGGTCCTCCTCATCCTTCTTTGGATCGGAGTCAGCAATGTAGCCCGGTGATAGGGCTGTAGGTGAGGCATCAGCAGGTAGAGACTGATCCTCCATTGGTTCCTCTAGCTCTTCATCAGAAGCTCACTGGAATCTCTATGGCTCGGAATTAATATAGACGGACATGTAAGTAACCGTCGATGATGAAACATGACAGCTTGCAATGAGCAAATCTTAACTTATATAAGTATTTTATATAAGACCGGTATGGTAAACATAAATATACGCTTATGGCATACATGAATGATGGTAAGATATCATATTCGATAGCTTAATGTTTAGGTAGCGTTTAGGACCTACGAGCTTATAGTGCAACCTTGCCTAAAGAAATGTTCCTATATTTATATAAATAACCCTTATATAAATAATTGTAGAGTATGTGCGAATGAATGTGAACTCATCTTTGTATATATATAAGATCTTCATAGTAACGTACGTACTATAATATGAATACGTATATGACTCATGTAAGCATCTAGTAAAACTAACTAATGCAAACAACTAGTGTATGTATGTAAGTATGTATGCTAGGTTGCAAACAAGTAATGTATGTGTGTCTCATGCAAACCCTATTTTTGAATGCAGTGTTTGAAAATGATTATAGTCCAGACAAAACTTTTGACCTGGTTCTCTATAACCTTGGCTCTGATGCCAATCTGTAACACCCTCAAATCTGAGTATGCAGCGAAATGTTGAATATCCGAGGGCGTTACTTTATGGATCAAGTGCACAAGATATGAGAACGACCACTAAGCGTGTCGTTTAAAAAGATACATTGGATTTAACAAAATACTTGTTCATTACATAAGCTCATGGCTTCAAATTGTTCGACAATATAAGTAAATATTTTGGTTTATAACAAATGTTCCCAAAATGTAATACGCCCAAATCCTTAGTACAGACTCTTTCCAAAGAGTGACCCCCAATGTATCTGAGCACCCCGTGCCTTATTGACCTGAGAAAAACATGCTTAAAATATCAACATAAAGTTGGTGAATTCATAGGTTTATGTAAATCCATAGTAGGACCGCAAGATTTCCCCGTGATTATGCAACCTGTGCACCCATCACAAAATGGAATTACGTTTTCCTAAGCTCATGACACTGAAGCTCGACATGTATGAATGCAATAAATTGCCAATAATGCCCATGAATGATGTTCTAACCTGAAACATCCCAAATCCGACATGTTATAACGTTCGTTCCCGGTGATAGCTAGTCACCCGAACGGGGATGTCAATCCCAAATAGATCTACTCATAACATTCGTGCTTACAATCCAGTAATTGACAGTTCATGATAAAGGGCTCAGTGGGTTATCGCTACTTAGGCAAACACGTAATCATTGTATAAAATGTACACTTGCGTCCAATTTATAAAACAAGCATGTTCTCACCCCAAAGATGTAAATCATTTAAATAATTGTAAAACATGGGGCTATGAACTCACCTTAGTAAGTAGTCCTCTGTGAATGATAATATATATCCAAGTACGAATCACACCGTCAAATACCTAAGTAAATACGGCCAATCTTAGTCTACAAATTTAGGCTAACGACTCCGTGTATACACTAAATTCAATTATAAGTTTATATATACTGTTATCACTTGTGTGGTGGTGCACATGATTATTGTATTTGAAATTCATGATGGCTCTTGGGAAACGTATATATTTTGTTGATAAATGTTCTTATGTATTAAGCCGTTATTCAAAACCGAATAATATCCGAATATATTATAATTCGCCCGATTCGTTAAGTGTTTAAATATTTCACCTTCGTTCCCAAAATACCCTTAGGTTTCTTATAATTTACAAAACAGCCCCTAAGGTAGGAATTAAATCATATTTACATTTTAAACCCTTAAGTTTCAATAATTACACTTTTAGTCCTTCAACTTTACAAAGTTACACTTTAGGTCCTTATAGGTTTGAAACAGCCCCCTAGTTTCCAGAATTGACAGAAACAATCTATGGACTTGTTGAATTTAGTAAATGACTGTTTTTGACCCTTAAGTTTATAAATTGGCACTTTTAGTCCTCCGACTTTGTAAAAATTGCATTTTTACTCCAATTAAATCCCAACAAGTGACATTATGTTTAATTAAGTCCAAATAAGTCATATAAGCCGCCCTAGCTTATAAATAAGCTTTAACGAGCTTATTTTGGCTTAATGGGCCTTATTGGGCCTATTAAAGTCCATTAAGTGTTCTAAGGGTCCATTTAAGTTTTTAAAAAAAGCACAAATGCCTCCATTAAGCTTATCCAAGTCTGTTAAGTTGGAAATAAGCTCGGGAGAGTTTAGTTTGGCCTTTTTCGAGCTTATTGGGCTCGTGAGCCCAATATCTCAACCCGAATTGAATACAAAGGTCCACTTAGCATTCCTAGCTTATTTTCTACCCTTTTTAAGCTTATTAAATATGTTTTTGGTCCAGCTTATCCAAATAAGCTAATAAGCTCTCGTTAATGGGCTGTTGGGCCCATTAAGGGTCCGAATGGATTTTAAAGGTTTCGGTTTGATCCATTAGGGTCCGTTAATCCTCCTAAGTTCATAATAAGACTCATAAGCTGTTTAAGCTCACAAATAAGCTGTCTAAGCTTATTTGTGGCTTATGGGTCTCTTGGGTTCACGTTAATGGCTAACAAGCCCATTTAAGGATTCGTTTGGTTTCTAAACATACTAAGGGCCTATATTAGTTTTAATAAGCTCGTTGGATTAATAATAAGCTCGTAGAGCTTATGAATAAGCTGTGGGCCCACTGGCTTGGCTTATTGAGCCCATTTGGTCTCGTTCGTGGCTATTGGGCTCGCAAGGCCCTATAGATGTTTAATTTATGCATGCTTGTCTTCTTATAAGTTACTAAGTTTCCTAGTCCAACCAATAAGCTCGGATAAGCTTAAAAATAAGCTACGGCCCACCATTGGACTGTTAGGCCGATTGGGCCCAACTCGTGAGCTCGTTTGGATCACGCAAAACCTATTGTGGCCCGTCAGCCTTCTAGCAACATGTAGGTTTTAAAACAATTTGCCATAGTAACGGTATAAAAATCCTCATTCTCAAGTTGAGGACTGGTTGTTGGTTGTGCAAGAAAGGAGTAAGCTATATCATGAGCACTTGGAGTAGATGGAACTTGATTAATTCCACCAGCAGTACTAACCCCAAAATCTCCACTGGCAGTACTAACTTCATTAGTACTGTTAGTATTCTCAGAGGAAAGAAAAGCCAAGTTCTGAGTATTTGATGAGAAAGTTGAAGATTTTTTCATTTCGTCTTCATAAACCCTAAGGTTGTTGTAGAGGTCATCAATATCAATCTCATCAATATCTGGCTTATTTCTCATGATCAGTGCTATTTGACTCCATGAAGGAGGAAGACTTCTTAAAAACTTCTGATTAATGTCTTCCTTTGATACATAGGCTCCATGAATTTCCAGTTGACTTATGAGTTTCTGAAATCTATCATAAGCCTTATCCAAAGTTTCATTAGATGCAGTAACAAAATTTTCAAACTGATGTTTCAGAACATTCTTTTGCATCTTTTTGGATTCCTCATTACCTCCAAATCTAGATTTTATTGCAGCCCACAAAGATTTAGCATCAGGAACATTGTGGAACTTGAGGAGGTACTCATCAGGTATTGCTAAGAGCAAGATGCTCTTAATCCTTTCTTGATTCCTTCTAGCAGCCAATTGTTTTGCAGTCTTAGGAACAGGAGGACTAGATTGTTCTCCTGAAGGTGTAGCCTCATCTTCCAGATCTCCATTGACAATAATATCCCACAGATTATGATCTGTGTGACAAATGTATTGTCTCATCCTCATACTCCAGATATCGTATTCTCCCTTCTTAATGATAGGGATCTTCATAGCAGTGATTGTTGGTGGAGGAGTATCTTGATCAGCCATCTCTTTGATTTGTAGTAGTTCTGATTCAAAAGAAGTTCTTCTTTTTCAGAGTTTCCTCACAAGCTCTGATACCACTTGTAGGATCCCTTTGCTTAATGGATCTTAACCTTTAGCTTGTAAAGGGTTTGTTGCCTTAGATAAATCTAAAGTAACAATGATGAAACAATGATTAACCACTATTAATTACGCAGAATTTAATCAACAATGTAAAGATGAACATAATCAAAACACTTTTATATTGAACTTTGAATCTTCCTAGGTTACAGATTACAAACTATGATTACTATATTGATCTCTAGGATCTTCTATAGAACTATATCTACTAACTATGCCTAGGGATCCTTTTATAGACTAAGGAAACCCTAATGGGCTTTATAAAATGCGTATAAAGATAATGCATATCCTTTCCTAATATATCTCATGCATATCTTTAAATCTAACTAATTTCTGCATAAGCAGACTTAACTATTACATAAACAGTATTAACTATTTAATACTGCCAGTACTAACTATGATAAACCTTCTACCAGTACTAACTATTATACTAGCAGAATTAACTATAATACTAATAGAATTAAGTCTGTTATACAAAATTCCTAACACCAACTTTATAGTAAGATGGAGTAAAGGTCTGCTTAGTTGCTATGGTTACTAATTCAATTTTCCAAAGTAAACACGTTTTATGAATACGCACACAAAACTTTGCTTTTCAAGGATGTAAGTAAAAATGGATTTATTGACAAATGTTACATGGTGACTACTCTCAGCATGGCATGGTCCTTCCTGAATTATACATAGGTGATCAGGCTATGTATATTTGAGGGCTAACGATGCAATGCTCATTTTCGTCAAAATTGTGCTATGTATAAAGAAGTATCACAGAGTTTTATAAGATGACAAAATGATTCATAAGGTGAATTTAAGGTTGTTGATAGGATGACAGTAAAATGGTTTGCGAGAAATCATATGGTGGTTTACAAGGCAATAGCTAAATGACTCATGGGGTGCCAGTAAAATAATTTATGTGATGAAAAATGGTTTCATAAGGTAAGAACAAGATAATTCATGAAGTGATAGTAACGTAGTTTTTAAGGTGATTGCAAAATAGTATATAAGATGTCAAGAAGATAATTTATAAGGTATTCGTGAAATGATTTTGAATAGTTTATAAAATGTTAGTTATTTGAACGATGGTAAGATAATTTGTCAACGATAGTAAAATGGTTTATAAAATGATAGTTTATCAATCGATAGTAAGGTAGTTTGTTAATGACATCGACTTTGTTTATGAGGCGATGCTAAAATTGTTTATGAGATGGTATCAAAATTGTTTTCGAGGGAATCACGTGACTGTTCATAATGTAATAGTAAGGAGTTTATGCTGTGGTAACAAATTGTTTATGAATTGATAACAAAATAGTTTTGAAAATTGACCATGGAAACAGTTTATTAGGGACAACAAAATAGTTTATTGTGTGATAGTGATATGTTTCATAAATTCATAATGTTTTAGTAAGTGGTTTGCATGATTAATTAGAGAATTAGAGTAGATTGGCGGAAATTTCATAATACATAGATTTGATAGATAATTTGAAATCGTTTAGTACAACTAAAATTTAAGAGGAAGTACAATGAGATTCTTAAAGGACATAGAGTCTACGATAGTTCAAACTTAAGTTTTACTAGGTAATAGGTCTCTCGTTGGATGTTAATGTTAGACGTCGTGGCGCTAGAGTCTCCATGAGCTTTTCCTTTCCAGTACATGTCCACACGGTTCTGAAACTTCACTATTGGACAATCACTCTTGTAGTGTCCCAGACTTCCACACTCATAACAGGTAAGAGTTCGTTGATTTCTAGCAGTAGTAGGTGTTCTACAATTCTAGGTTATGTGGCCAACCTTCTTGGAATTTCCGCACTTTACAGTGCACAGTCCAGTATGGTGAAATTTGCACTGGTTGCACAGAGGTAGAGATCCAGCATATGCCTTCTTGTTGATTGGTCTAGTAGTATGTGCTCTAGGCACCTTATGCCCTTTGTTTTGTTGGCTCGAGCTTCCATTGTGGTTACCTTTCCACTTCCTCTTGTTGCTAGCATTCTCTGCTACTTTGTCTTCTTCTCGTTTGGTCTGGCTTATTGACTTGCGGGACATGTTGGTTTTTGTCTCATAAATAGCAATAGCCTCGATAGCATTAGCCACTCGTTGGGCTACAACCTGCTCAATTTCATCAACACTCATCCATTGATTAACAATTGTCATTGTTCTTCAAAGTTGAAAGAGTGATAAGATGAGATTAGTTTAGTTATCTAAGTCGTGCTCCAAAAATAGAGTGTTGTGAGATGATGTATGGTAAATATGAATATGCGCTCATGGCATAAATAAATGATGGTAAAATATCATATTTGATAGCTTATGTTTAGGTAGCGATTAGGACCTACGAGCTTATCGTACTACCTTACCTAAAGAAATGTTCTAGTATTTATATAATAACCCTTATATAAATAATTGTAGAGTATGTATAAAAGAATGTAAACTCATCTTTGTATATATATGTAAGACCCTCATAGTAATGTACGTACTATAATATAAATACGTATATGAATCGTGTAAGCATCTAGTATAACCAACTAATGCAACAACTATTGTATGTATGTCTCGTGAAAAACCCCTTTGTATGAATGCAATGTTTAAAAACGGTTATAGTCCAGCAAAAACATTTGACCTGGTTCTCTATAACCTTGGCTCTGATACCAATCTGTAACACCCCCAAATTGATTTGCATCGGAATATGAGTATCTAGGAGCGTTACTTCATAGATCAATGGCACAAGATATGAGAACGACCTCTAAAAGAGTTGTTTAAAAATACGATACATTGGATTTATTAAAATTATTTTATACAAAGCACAACGGCTTAAATTGTTCAACATTTAATAACAAGTATTTTAGATCACAACAAATATCCCTAGATGTAATGACTCCGAATCTTTTATGCATGACTCCCCAAAAGAGTATCCCCAATATATCCTTAGCACCTCGTGCCTCATTGACCTGAGAAAACATGCTTTAAAACGTCAACATAAAGTTGGTGAATTCATAGGTTTATGTAAATATAATGTGGGACCATAAGATTTCCCCATGTGATTATGTAACCTGTACACCCCTCATAAAAGGTATTTACGTTTACCTAAGTTCATGACACTGAAGCTCGACATGTATGAATGCAATATAAATATTGCCACATTGCCCGTGATGATGTTCAACCCTAAACATCCCAAATCCGACATGGTATACATACGTTGGTTCACTCCGTAACACCAGTAAGAGCTACTCACCCGGATGGGGAAGTCAATCCCAAATAGATCTATTTATAACATTCGCGCTCATACAAAGTAATTGACGGTTTATGATAATGGGCTCAAAGGGTTGTCTCTACATAGGCAAATACGTAATCATGATAAAAATGTACACTTGCGTCAAATTTGTAAAACAATGCATGGTTCTCACCCCAAAAGTTATAAATCAATGATATAGTAAAACATGAGGCTATGAACTCACCTTAGTGAATAAACTGGAGTATATGAATCAAGAGAATGGAAACGTCACGGATAAGACCGAATGCAACCTAATTAAATATAGGTCGTATGAGTACTAAGTACTTTGAATAACTAATACCATATATAATTCTATATAGTTACATCACCACCTAAAAGTGTTTGTTTAATTTATTAAATTAAACAATTTAATTTGTACTTGTAAAATAAATGTTCATGTATTTGAAGATGTAAAAATGATATACTTGTCCAACAATTTGTTATTTTCCAAAAACACTTGATGTATTATTTATATAATTTCCTTATATAAATAATTTATATGTTTGAGAAAATAATATTTATAAGGTTAAATACATTTATAAATATTACTTTTAGTAAAAATGTCGTATCTTTCTCGTTTTAATCCCGTTTTTAACGTTCTTTATATGTATGGATTCGTATTTGAAAAATCTAATCAAGTTTTAAATTCTTTATATGATTAGGTACTGTTATGAACAGTAACAGTAAGTGAAAGTTTATAAAAATACTTTTTATAACTTTAATTATTGAAATCGTATTTTAATTGTATCTCATTCGTTTTAATTCGGTTTTTAGTGATTCTTATATCCACGTCTTCGTAATTAAAAACTCTATCCAAGAAAAAATTTTCTCGATAGTACACTGTCGTGAACAGTAACAGATTTTTATAAATTTACTTTATAAAAGTACTTTTTAACTTAAACATGTAAATAATGTACCTTCTTTGTTATAAATCCATTCTCAATGTACTTTATAGTTTTAAAATCCTTATAACTTATACTTTCTCATAAAAATGTGTCCTCAATTTATCATATTCGAATTTGGTTGGGTTTTTATAAAATAACTTTTATAAAAACATTTTTATATATATAATTATTGTAAACTTGTAAACGTCATATCTTCTTTGTTAAGGCTCGGTTTTTCAAGTTCTTTATATGCTTACGATCCTCATGAAAAGTACTATTTTTATAAGAGATTAAATAATTATTATATGGTTCAAATGAACAGTAACATTTAAAAGTTTAATTAACTTGTTTTATACACTTTTAAACTTAATAAAGTTACCACAAGTCTTCTCATTTATAAATTAGCATCCATGGTATATCAAGTATGTCCTCTATGTTATGTCCATCAATATAAGTCCATATTGTCCAAGAAAATTGTCCAACATATTTATTTACTTATTTAAACTTTAAAAATAAATAAATAATCATAACTTAACAACTAGTTATATAAACTTTCCATTGCTTGTAAATCCTTATTTTAAACATATTAACATGTTTTAAACATTATCTTAACCATAAAGAAAATAAGTTTGTGTATGTATGTATATGGTTTTTGTTTTATAAACTTCATAAAGTGAGCCTATGTGGTGAATAACACATATATCAAGTATGTTATCATGTAAATGAATAATGAAGATGTTAAAGCTTAAATAGACCTTAGAGATGAGTAGTAGGATGATGAACACAAGATTACACTTAAGCTTAAACCCAATGAATCATCCACAAGGTCAAGCCTTAATTAGGAAAACCCTTTTTAGATTTCTTGTATGATTCTTCTTAGATTACAAACCCAAGCTTCCAATACACTTGAATGACCTTAGATATGCTTGATAACAATGCTTGAACACTTAGAATACTTTAGGATGAAATTTAATATGAAACCCTAGCTTAGGATTTTTAAGCCATGGGCTTTTATATGTAATGGAGAGAGTTTTTATGAAAATTAGCTAGTTAATTATGAGTGTATGAGTTAAGTGATCATGGGACCTTCCTTATATAGTAACTAGTACATGTATTATCCTTAAACTAACCATGGTTTATTAGATGGGTTAAGGTACATGTTGTAAGAAAATGTAAGGTGCTCTCCTCCTTTCTATGCATAATGGACGAATAAGAGTGGAGGAAATGTACTATGATTAGACAATTTCTAGTAATGTGTGTTATGTGTAAGGTACTTTTGTCCTTGGTTGTGTTAGTTAAGGAAAAGTGGTTTTTAAGTTTGGTTTGAGTTCTCATCCATTTGTATCCGGCCCCATATGTTTAATAAGTGAGAAATTAGTTAATTTTTATGTATTGGGTATAATAGTGGGTATTTGTTTGAGTATAGATGGGTATTGGTGTTTTCGGGTATGCCTAAATGTATTTTATTGCGAAACGTAAACGTTTTACGTAACCAATAAAAATAAAATGTGAAAAGTTAATAATTATTCTCATAATAATTATATAACATTTGCTTGACGTAAACTTTTATTTGTTTGGTGTCCGTTTACGATGAATGTTGATTTTTAGTTTACGCGATTTAACTATAGGATAATAATTAAAAGCGAACGCGTAAATCTCTAAAAGTAAATAATGGAATGAATGAAGTCGTAAATAACCTAAAAATGTGAAATGTTACAAACGACACAATCTTTATTTTTCAAACTAGATTTAACTTTCCTAGGATGGGCTTCTACTTTATTCTTCTGAGTACTACTTAGTGTTTGTTGAATCTTATCTTTCTTTGTATTGCCTGAAGGCTGTGATCCGCTAGCACTAGTAGACGGTTTTACTCCTGTAGAAGACAACATAGGTTTGTTAGAAACTAAGTTCGATGAAGAAGAGGTTTTTGTGTTTGTGTTTCCTGAAGATGTGACGGGCTTAGTGAATCTAACTCTTTTGTCCTTGTTCTTTGGGGTCATAGCCACTAATTTTCCATCAGCATTGTTGATACTAGGGCAGGTTTTACTGATGTTTGTAAGCAACTCCTGAATTCGTTTAGCATACCTACAGGCAGATTCTAAGGATTGATCTAGTGGATATTTTGATTTAACATGTTCAACTAGATCCCTAAGAACTGTAGCTTCTTCCTGAGTGTGCTTAATATAGGCAGAGTGAGCTGTCTTTTTATTTAACAATTTAGGGGTTATTGGTTCCACATCAATCTTAAGCATTTCTGGATCACTAGGGTGTTTTGTAACATCATTATCAACTAGAGCTTTTCCTTTAAGTTTTCTTAAATCATCCTTGAGAGCTGTAATTACCAAAACTTTTTCCTGAAGACTAGCATTTAAATCAGAAATTTCCACAGACTTTAGATTGACTTGATTAATTAAATCATCACATTGTTCTTTTGATCGAATACGTACTGGTTTAATCGAGTCATAAAGTTGCTTATAGGTCTGTTTCAAATGCTCATTCTCAGCAATAAGCTTTGACACCCTATGATCCAATTCAATATTTATAGTTTCAATCTCTTCTAAGTCCTTTTTAATCTTATCCTCATTCATTTTTCCACTTAGAGATTTAATTCTCTCTTTCAACTTCTTTATGATCGTGTCTTTCTCTTGGGACTGAGCTTTCAATTCATTTAATTCAAACAATTGATCAAAACTTGGAGCATTTTGATTTGAAACAAAATTATCCCTTTGAAAAATTTCCTGATTAATTTGAGAATCAACTTCTAAAGAGATGCAATATTTTTCAAGAGTGGTAAAACTTTTGAACAATTTATCGTAAATCTCTTTTTCAACGAAATCCTTTTTGTTGAGAAGCTCAGTCTTAAGTTTGAGACACTTTTCACATTCATGGATATTCACAAAAGCAATATCCACAGAAGAATTCATAATTATGTTCACAATATCTTTGTTAATGACTTGTTCCAAGAGTCATTCATTTTCGTTCAAAACTTGATTCATTTTCACTTCAAATATTTTAGACTCTAAATGATGTTGTTCCACAGCCTTTTCCATTTGATGGAATACATTTTGGACTTCAGAAATTTTATCAATCAAATATTGATCGAATGTATTAAATAAGTCCTTCAAAGCTTTTACAAATGGAATTCTTTCATCCCTAAAATAAGCTTTTGTATGTTCGAATCCCCACAATCCCTTAGTGATAGTTGTGGGTGTGGTTCTTTCTTTGACAACCATGTCAAAACTAGCAAGATGGTATTTTAGTTTCTTCAAACTCGTATTAACCATACTGACTTTAGGAAGTTCTTTTGGAACCTCAACTTTGGTGGGTCTACTAGAAAGAGTGGGTTCTGGAGAATTCACTAAATTCTGAGACCAAAAGGCTTGTTTAGCAAATAATTTAGTTTGTTGAACAAATCGTTTTTTAAAATCTTAAGAAAGTTGATTAAGGATAGCATAATCGACTGGTGTAGTATTAACTTTCTTTTCTAACATCATAGGATCTTTTTGTTTTAAATGCATTTTTGAACGACTCTCTTCAGCAAGCATTAGGGTCTCTTTGGAGTCAGGAATCACAATTCCACTCGTATTCTTGATTTCATTACCATCATAAAGCTTTGGTTCCAACTGCTGAGCTTTCTTCAGATAGAAAGGATTTTGAAAACCTAGAGCTTGTTTAGTGGTATAATCATAGAAAAACTGAGGTTTCGTCAGCATGTGAACAGTTTGTGCAGATTGATCTCTTTTAAAAACCATATTATCTTACTATTTGATTCTCTTTTCTAAGGCAATCTCTCTATCTATGTTCCTAGATTCTTCTTTCTTAAAATCATTCTTGAGAAGAATAATTGTTTGCATTAAAGATTCCTTTTCTTTTAAATGTTCAGAAAGAGTTTGTATAAGACGATCAATCTCTACAGACTGTGCACATGAATCTGAAACATTATCATTACTCCTTAAATCAACATTTTGTCCTTCTTTTAAAACTTTAACTTGTTCCTTATATCTTTCAAGCTTAGCAATTAAAGTATCATTAACACTTTTATTGTCCAGATTTATCTTGGTACAATTAACTACTTGGGTTTTTAGTTGTTCAATCACAGATAATATCAGTGCATCTTGTTGTGCAGAAGAGTTAGAATTCTGAACAGCTGCCTGTTATGATTCAATCACATACTAAGAATAAGGAATGATATTGTTATCACTGGTTATTTCAGTCTCTGAATGGTTCACAACATTCGACTGTTCAGAAGACGGCATCACCTGCATAGCTTGATTAAGCATATTATTATTCACATTATCAGGATTGTGTACCTCAGCGAGAGCATCTGAATCATAATGGGATAAATTCGCCATGAGAGCAACTTTGGCAGTGTTGAGTTCATCACAATCAGAGTCATATGCATCCAAATCATCAGCTTGATAAGCAGCATTATGAGTAATGACAGTCTGTGTGGCTTGACCTTCAGGATTATCTGGATCTGCCAAAAATGCTAGTTCCTCCTCATTTAGAATTTGACCATGTGCTTGAGCTTGTACCAGCAACACTTTCTCCTTAAACTATGAATCATCCTATTTCCTCTTAGGTTTAGTGCACTGTTTAGACATGTGTCCTTCCCCTTTGCAGTTGTAACAAATAACAATCCTTAGTTTCCCTGAATTGCTTATACTTGCACATAGAGTGTAGGTCCTTGTGGTACCCACAGCAAAAGAGGTTTGTCTCCTATGAATTGGTTGTAAGGTTACTCTCCCATCATTAATGGTATCTTTTTACCTAGGGTTTGATGAATTCCTCAGCTGGTTATTAGTAGTAGGATAACGAGAAGTGACAACAGCAGTAAAGAATGACATCACGTGATTGATAGCATCAATGGGATCATCACCTCTCTGGAACACTGAAATAATTAGTTCCAAGTCTGGTTGGGAAAATTCAGGTTGTTGGTTAAGTGAGGGAGCATATTCCAATTGAGGGATGGATGATGATGGAGAATAAACGTTGTGATGAATAGATGATTGATAATTGTTGGAAGGATAAGTTATTAAAAGTGGTGTTGATGATTGATTGACAGAGTATTGTTGAGATTTAAGAGGTGCTTCATATTGTGAAGATTGATATGGTAAAACTTGTTGTTGATGTTGAGAATTCTTATAAGAGTGTTGATGAGATTGATAAGGAAACTGTGTCATTTGGTGAGATGCAACTAAAGCTAAAGGATTAGAGTTGCGTTCATGCATCAGACGAACTTCATTTGCATGTCATTCATGTTGTTCCAAGTAAGCATGAATCTTATCAACATTGGTAGTATGTAAGTCTTTGACCAATTTAACATCAGTAACGAATTTGCTCCATTCAGCAGGAAGAGTATTCAGAAACTTGGTATTGACTTGAAATTGCTCTAGTAGCATCTTGTAAATGTTCATATCATTGAGTAGCAGAGTAAATCTCAAATAGTACTCGTGTAACGACTCTCCTGTCTTGTATGTAAACTTATCAAATTCATCATACAGCTTACACTCTCATTCTTGCTTTGTTAATGATGTTCCTTGCATGAGCAGTTGGATTTTCTCCCAAATATCCTTGGCTATACGATGTTGACTGACAAGAGCATAAATTTCAAGTGGAATGCCTTGGAAAATGATGTTTATTGCTTTGATGTCACAATCAGCTTGAATGGTTTCTGCTGCAGTTAATTCAGTATATTCCTTTGGTCTGGTTGCACCATCTACTGTAATAGTTAGCCAAACAAGTAGACCTTTTTTAACAGAAGCAAGAATCATTCGACCATGGGGCCTATTCATCATATAAAGTTCCATTATGCTTTTCCATGAATCATACAAATGTTTTTCAAGCATCGGTGGTTTATTGTCACCACCTGAGAGAAGTGACTTATCAACAAGAGTCGTCATTGATAAATTTTGATGTTAAAAGATTACTTTTTGATCGAACGGTGGTAGAAAGAAATTGTGTTTGATTAAGTTGTCTTTTAAGTGTTTTAATTTATGAAACTACACGGGATTTTACAATTCTTTACAAAACCGAGAAAAACAAATTAATGTATCACGGGATTTTACAAGTCAAAGAAATAAACCGTATAATTTTGAAAAACTAAAAATTAAGTTGTTCGGTATTAAGTTGTTCGATACTAGTTGGCTATGAGTTGTTCAGTACAAACTGGAAACTAGTTGTTTGATACAACCTAGAAACTAGTTGTTCGGTACAAACTGGAAACTAGTTATTCGGTACTAACTAACTTGAGTTGTTCGATACTAACTAACTTGGTTGTTCGACACAAGTTGTTCGGTACAGGTTGTTCGATACAGGTTGTTTGACACAGGTTGTTCGACACAGGTTGTTCGACACAGGTTGTTCGACACAAGTTGTTCGGTACAGGTTGTTCGATACAGGTTGTTCGACACAGGTTGTTCGACACAAGTTGTTCGGTACAGGTTGTTCGATAGAGGTTGTTCGATACCAACAGAGACGAAACTCAAAAACTCAAAAACACAAAAAGACACTTTTTTGATGGGTTTTTTGCAAAAAATCTTGTACAACTAGTGTTACTAACCCTATAGGAACAAGAAAAATGAAAACTTTAAGGTTTTTAAGCCAAAAAATTTAAAACCAAGATTTTGTTCTTTGTAAAGGTTTTCGAACACAAAAGTAACAAAAATGATATTTTTCTTGATTCTAAGCTTGTACACCTATATCATAAAGATACTAGATCATATTTACCAAAGTAAATGATCCTTTAGTGTACACTATTGCTTCGAAAACAAAGAAAAATATGAAGTAAAGGACGATTTTTGCGAGTAAAAACATACGAACCAAAAGAAAAACACAATAACTAAACACACCACTCCATGGCTCTTGATACCAATTAAAGAATATAAGTAATCTTTAACAACAAGAACAAGTAAGAGAAAGTGGGAAGGAAGGATGTATTTTAGTGAGAGAAAGTAAGAGAAAGAGAATGCATTACTATGTGAAAAATACAACCAACCAACCACCTCTCCAAGGCATGGAGAGGTGTATAAATACTAACCTTGGCCGGCTATGGATGGGCCATCATGGGCTTTTCCTTAACTTTGGCCCTGTTAGCTTACTAAACAATACTTTGTGGACTACAAGCTAGAAACGTAAAATACATGAAGTGACCGATCCTTTTTTGGATTCCTAACATGATATACCAGGGTCTGCTAAAAATGCAAGTTGCTTTTCATCTAATATCTGACTTGCTTCTTGAGCTTCGGCTAACATCAATTTCTCCTTAAACCATGCAGCATTCCTTGGCCTTTTTGACTGAGTACATTGTCTTGCCATATGCCATTCTCCTTGACATTTATAACACTTCACAACTCTTGGTTGACTAGCTGCAACATTTCCCTTTGAAGTAGTAGTAATTCCTCTATTTCCTATACCAGCATAACTGTGATTTTGTCTTCCTTAAACTTGTTGAACGGTGACTCTACCTTGAATGGTTGCTTGATTTCTAGGATTAGACGATGTTCTGAGTTGATTATTTGATGGTGGAAACCTTGATGCAATAGCAGACAGAAATGCCATTGCTTTATTGATGCATTCAATCAGATCTTCTCCTTGCTGAAACATAGGCACAACGAGACTAGAGTCTAATTAGGGAAATTCAGTTTGAGATTGTTGTGTCATTAAAGGAGATATGAATGAAGGGAAACTGGATGTTGTTATGGATTGACTAAAGTATGATGGTGTTGATGATGAATGGGTGCTGCATAAACTGGTGTGAATTGTTGAGGAGGTGGATACATGGAATAACCTGAATGTTGTGGTAATTGATATGGATTGTATAGAGTTGGAGAGTTGGCTACCATAGCAAGAGAATCCGGATATCTTTCATGAATGATACGAACTTCATTAGCATGGCGTTCATGTTGACTAAGGTATGCATACAACTAATCATAGTTGGTGGTATACAAACTCTTAGCTAACTTTACATTAGTGACAAACTTGCTCTATTTTGATGGAAGAGCATTCAGAAACTTGGTATTGACTTGCACTTGTTGCATAGTCATTCCAATAGTATGCATGTCATTGATCAGCTAAGAGAATCTCCAGTAGTACTTATACAGTGTTTCACCCTAAACATAAGCAAACTTATCAAACAAGTTATACAATCTCCATTCACATTCTTAGTATGATAATTTAGTGCCTTTCATTAGCATCTTGACTCTATCCTAAATATCCTTAGCCGCCTGTTGATGGTTAACAAGTGCATACACATCGGGTGGAAGACCGTGAAGAATGAAATTTGTTTCTTGAACATCACAATCATCTTGAACTTGTTGTGCTTCAGTGAGTTCGGAGTATTTCTTAGGTCTAGTTTGCTCATTTTCTTCAACAGTTGGATAAACCAATGGACCATTATCGATTGAATCAAGCATCATCCTACCATGTTTTTTCCTTTGATGAATAGATGTATACGACTTGCCCATGAATCATACATTGATTTTTCAAGCATTGGAGGACGGTTCTCAGCTCCAGCAACAATGATGTGTTCTGCTAAAGTAGTCATCTTGAGTTAATTAAAAAATGAAATGATTAACAAGTGATCGAAAAGTGATAAAGGATGATTGTGTTAAGAGTTGTTGTTGTTGGTGAATAAGATTGATATTCCATGGGATTTTACAAATCTTCACTAAAACCAAGAAATCCAAGTATTTCGTGGGATTTTATAAAGTAAGACAAACCGTAGAAAATAAAATCTTTTTGTGGCTTCTGTAATGTTTCGCTTGAATATGTAATGTTTCACTTGAATATGTAATGTTTCGATTGAAATAAGAAAAATTGAACAGAGTTTCGTCTTACACAACTACGTATTTCGCTTAAACTAGAAACCTGTCATAAATCGCTTAGAAATATATTTCACTAGGGAAACTATTTCGTTTGACCTAAGAAAATTAAGCAGATTTCATTTCCTAGAAATGACATATTTCGGTTGAGGTCAACCTGTCATATTTCGCTGCAATACATATTTCGCTTACACAATTCGCTAGAATACATATTTTTCTAGATTCAAAACATGTTTTGCTACTTTCAAAACATATTTCGCTTCCTTCAAATAAAAACATATTTTTCAAAAAAGAAATTACCAAAAATTCACCCTTTTTGACTTTTTACCTTGATTTTTCTTGAACAACTAGTTATCTTAGGCCTATATCTTGCTTAAAAACACAAACTTTAACACTTTTAAACACAAAAATCCGGGTTTGATTTTTAAAGCATACGAAAACCAAGAATAACTATAACTAATGATCTAAACAAGATATAAACGCACACAAGCTCACGATATCACCCCATGGCGACTGATACCAATTGTAGAAGTATCAAATCACTTAACAACTAATCAAGGAAGAAAATTTAGAGAGAGAAATGATGGTTGTAGCACTTAGTGATAGAAAGAAAGGAAAACATATTATGATGAATGACCAAATGAACAACCAACCCTCTTCAAGGCATGGATAGGAGTATTTATACCTTGCATTGGCCAGTCAACATAAGGATGACTTATGTTGACCCAGTTAGCTTGGTAAGTTTCCAAATATTATGCTATGAGCTATACTATTACACTTTTGGAAGTGATCGAGTCTTTTCTCGATTCCTAACAACCTGTTAATCCTAAGAATTGACGGAGTGCTAGGAGCTTTCCAATTCTTCAATGCTTCTATCTTGTTGGAGTCCACATTAATACCTTCATGTTGACTACATGTCCAAGGAAACGTACTTCTTCTAACCTGAATTCACACTTCGAGAACTTAGCGTATAATCTCTTCCTGAAGTAGTTCTAGGAATAGTTTCAGATGGACTTCATGTTCTCCCTTAATCTTGGAGTAGATTATGATATCATCAATAAATACTATGACAAACTTATCCAAATACGGCTTACACACGAGGTTCATTAGGTCCATGAAGACAATAGGTGCATTTGTGAGCCCGAAAGGCATCACTAGAAATTTAAAGTGACCCTAGCAAGTTCTAAAGGCTGTTTTTGGTACGTCCTCTTCGTGAACCCTTGACTGATGGTATCCTGACTGAAGATCTATCTTTGAGAAATACTGCGAACCTTAGAGTTGATCAAACAAGTCGTTAATCCTCAAAAGAGGGTAATGGGTTTTAACTATAAGTTTGTTCAGTTCGTGGTAATCGATGCACATGCAAAGGGAACCATCCTTCTTTTTAACGAATAGAATAAGTACTCCCCAAGGTGAATGACTCAAGCGAATGAATCCCTTGTCTTAGAGTTCTTAGATTTGGTCAGATAACTCTTGCATTACGAAAGGTGCTAAACGAGAAGGTTAGGAATGAAATCTATTCAGAATTCGACTGGTCGAATGAGAGGTAATCTTGTTAAGTTGTTGGGAAAGACTCTAGAAAAATCCCTTATAATAGGAATGTCTTAGAGTTTCTTCTTACCGGCCTTCATACTTGCGAGGTGCTTTAAGTTTTCTTCTGATCGTTCACCATGGACTTCGAGTACGTCGATGTTTGGTAAAGGAATATGAATTATCCTTTCGTGGCAAACTATTTCTGCTCTAAGTTTCGATAACCAGTCCATAACTACTATTACGTTAAAACTTCCTAGATCAAAAGGTAACAAGTCGATACTAAAGGGAACATCTTTTAATACTAAGGTATTGATGTGTACGGTTGTCGTAAAGACTTCTACACAAAGTTTTACAACTTCCTAGGCAGTGTACCTAATCGTTGCAGTGTAGTATAGGCAAGAGTCGAGGGTTGTTATCATTCTCTAGGGGAATAGGTTGGGAAGGCTCGAACAGGGCTTAGCCGAGATCTACGGGATAAAAAGGAGATTCTTTTTGTATTTTTGTATTTTATATAAATCAAATAAAATCAATGATTTGAGAGGTTGGTTGATTAATTAATTAATTAAACTAATTATAATCTATACTACTGGTGATAACTTTATGATAAGATAGTGTATTTACTTAATCATGCATTACTCGTTAGATTGCTTCTCCTAATCATGTTGCCTTGTGATATGTGAGAAATCACATATCTTTTCTATATCAAAAATGTCCCTAAAAAGACAAAATTGTGCTTAAAATGCTTGTATATTGCTTGTTTTGTCTTTGTGATTGTGTAGGTAGGGATAATGCAAATATCGCAAGAAAACGCTCAAAGCCGGACAAACACGGACATGGGAAAGGAAAGAGTGTACAAAAGCAGGGGATTTAATAGCAAGAAAGGACAAAATTCAACTCATAGTCAACACTGGTCAACTACCATAAGACAAACCCTTTCAAATTCCCAAAATGCCCTTAATGTTAAATCAAAATTCATAAAAAGCCCCTAAAACCCTAACACCGTTATCTCTTTTATTAATAAAAGATAGCGGTCGTTAAAACCAAATCCTTATAACCTGTTAACCTTACCAAGCCCAAAACCAATACCTTTGGCCTAATCCTTTTTATATAAGCCCGAAGTCAAACACATTTTACCCAGGTCAAAGAAAAATCAAACGCACCCTTTTATAACTTTAAACGCGCAAAATGTTGTTGTTACTGTTTATCTTCTTCTTCATTTTACCTTGCGTCAAAAACAAAGGGCAAATGAAAATTAATGATGTGGCTTAGTAATTCAAGTGCCAAGGAATGATGTGGCAGAGCTATACGTCACAAGAGCTTTTGATTGGTTGAATCCCACAAGAAAGGACACGCGGGTCTGACAAGAATCACACCAAGGACTATTATTTTGCACTAAAGTTAGTGCAAAAGAAGTACAATGAGCCTGACATACGGAATGCCACGTTGGCAATCCGTGTGCTCACTCATTTAATCTAACGGCTCAAAGTTATGATCCAATGATTGGCTTGAATGAAGGGACGAGATCATGGGAGCGTATAACAAACTCAGGACCTAGAAGCATCCTCTAAAGGCTATAAATACAAGCTCACTCTTCACACACATCATCTCCTTTTCCTTGTATTTTTTTAGTTAAGTAGCTTATGTAATTTTTGGTTTAAAATGCAATTTCCTTTTTAAGCTCTTGTAATCGCATTTTCAAGTATTGTAATCAATTTGTCAAATCAATGAAATCTTAGTTTATTAAATAAAATCTGTTTTTGCTTATTGAGTTCTTAAATTTCCAAATGCTTTCTACTGTTTTATAAGCTCTTGATACTTTGTCATAAGCTCTCAAATCCACTAATAAGTTAGCAGTTAACTCAACTAAGCTTCAAAAGCTTAGTTGAGCTTATCGTACTCTAATCCACTCCAAAAATTACCAAAGCTTAAAAATGGATGATGGACCAAACCTGGAAGGGTCCATAGACCTCACTGGCTTATTCTAAATAAGCCAGACCTTGTAGACTAGCTCATAAGAGCATTTGTAAGCCTTGTTTGTGCAAAGGCACGTGTGAGTTCTCATTTTCCTTTTCTAGCCTTATTCCTGCATATTTAGCTTAAATATTGCTTATTCTGCTTATTTGTTTCTTATTACTATTAGTATAGCTTACTTATGTTTATTGTAGTGGTTAATTGCTTGTCATGCTTTGTTATTAGAATTAAATCATAGTTTGCTTATGTTTTGTCTCAAAACAGTTAAAAAAACCAAAAATATTAACATAGTTGTTAGCTTATTAATTCTGGCTTATTTGCTTATTGAAAAAGGTTCATTAAGGTTGGTATAAGCTG
>BQNB010012316.1:0-51422 GCA_026074375.1 Tanacetum coccineum
CAATCAAAGGTATTTTGCAACAAAATAAGTGTAGCGGAATATATCCGATTTTTAAGAACCAAATTCAAACATTTAAAATAAATTATTTAGATTAATTCGCGTCAGTTTCGAGTCATATGATTGTAATGATTAATTCCATGTTTTATGTAGTGCTTTCTTCAGATTTAACTAATAGAATTGCGTGCATGAAATTTATCATTAAAAACAAAGAAGAATTTTTCACAGACGCTGGAGACGGCGTCGGGATTAACACCCGATGGCGTCGCGTCTCCAGGAATGTAAAAATTTGAATTTTTTTAGTATTTCTCAAAAATAAAATGTGCAATATTTAAAATTTATAATTCTTTTGTAAACATGCAATAAACCTGTGATTATATCATTACTCTCATCCTATCTTTACTGCTTTCATAGAGTCAAAACCCTAAACCCTCGTTATATTTATATCTATCCCGCCAATTTTATGCTTGGTGTAGTTGTCTTTGTCTTTGATTACAAGTTATATATGATGAGAAGAAGCTTGGAAGTTCTTAGAAAGTTTCATTGGATGATTCTTGGAGGACGATTTTGTTAGGATATCATTTCATCACCATGAACACAAAAAATAAGAAAAAGATTTTAGAGAGAAAGATAAAAAAGAAAAATGGTTACTTGATCATGAAAAGAAAAATGAGAAGCAACACCCTCTCCACACTTGGAGAGGGCATTATATAGTTACAAGAGTGGACTATTCTTGTGGGATTTACTTTGGGCCGGTTCTTAATACAAATGGGATCGAGCCCGACAACTAGGCCCAACTAGCTTAAATAAAATTCCCGTAAACTACGTTTTACTTATACAAGGCTCGGGAATATTTAATGACCATCACTTTAATAAATACACGGCTAACAGATTCGTTGATCCAGATCATCCGACACATGTTTATCGTCTGAAGAAGGCTTTGTACGGTTTAAAGCGAGCCCCTCAGGCGTGGTATGATACCTTGTTACGATTTCTTCTGGACAATAAATTTTCCAAGGGTGCAGTTGATCTGACATTATTCACTAGGAAAACATGCAAACATATTCTTCTTGTTTAAATATATGTAGATGATATCATATTTGTCTCGACCGACCCTAAAGTGTGTGACATATTTTCCAGTGAGATGAGTTCCAAATTTTAAATGTCAACGATGGGATAAATGTTGTTTTTCTTAGGCTTACAAGTTTCTCAAAATCCCGGAGGCATTTTTATTAATCAATTAAAATTTGCTCTTGAAATATTAAAGAAATTTAGGATGGATTTGTGTGACCCTGTTGATACACCCATGGTGGATCGACTTAAACTAGATGAGGATCCCTTAGGGATTCCAGTTGACCAAACTTGATTTCGTAGTATGGTCGGCTCCCTAATGTATCTCACTGCTAGCAGACCCGACCTTGTATTCGCTGTATGCATGTGTGCGAGGTATCAGGCTTCGCCTACCAAAAAGCACCTTGAAACACTTAAGTGGGTCTTTTGGTATCTCAAAGGAACCATTAATTAGGGACTTTGGTATCCGAAAGACACTGCTATGGCATTAACGGCCAGGGCCGTCTCTAAATTTATGAAATTTTTAAAGGCCCTGAACGAAATTACATAATGAGGCCGTGCGATAAGAAACGTTATATATAAAGTATCATCATTTATAAGAAATAATGCATATAATTGTTAACGGGATAAATTTTGGTGCCCCTAAAAATTTTGGGGCCCTGTGCGGTCGCCCACCTTGCACACCCTCAAAGCCAGCCCTGTTAACGGCCTATGCAGATTCGGACCATGCAGGTTGTCAAGACTCACGAAGAAGTACGTCAGGAAGTGCTCAGTTCCTTAAAGATAAACTAGTTAGCTGGTCCTCAAAGAAACAGAAGAGTACTGCGATCTCAACAACAGAGGCTGAATACATTGCCATGTATGGATGTTGTGCTCAGATACTTTAGATGAGATCACAGCTTACAGACTACGGCTTTGTCTTCAATAAGATTCCCTTGTATTGTGACAAGCGCAGTGCCATTGCGCTCTGCTGCTATAATGTCCAGCACTCCCGGTCCAAGCACATTGACATTCGACACCATTTTATTCGAGATCAAGTTGAGAAAGGCGTGGTTGAATTGTACTTCGTGACGACGGATTATCAGCTCGCGGATATATTCACCAAAGCATTACCAAGAGAGCGGTTCGAATTTCTACTCCCGCGTCTTGGAATGAAGAGTATGTCTCCGGAAACTCTCAAACGTCTTCGGGAAGGAGAAGAGGATTAAAGGATGGTCCTCCTATATCCTATGTAAATATGTATTTATATCAAATCTTAAAAAGAAAATACAAAAATATAAAACCTACAAAAACTATAAAAATTAGAAAATAGAAAATACCAAAAATAGTTTTTCAAGACATGTCTTCCGTTTATCGATAACATTTACGGTCCTAGAAATGTCATTCAATAATGACATGGGTCTTTAAATGAAGCTCGAACGGAAGTTCAAACTTTTCAAAACATGTCTTAATGGCTTGCAGTTATTTCAGACTGCAACCCGCTTTTCAAATTGAGGAAAGCATGTCGCCAAAAAGACGGTTGTTCCTAACAACGGGTGATTCAGTTCTCCCAGGCATGGGTTACTTTATATCCATGCAACCTCGATCTAATGTACGCTTCAGTGCATTATTTCTTGATCCAGAAGAGAAGTCTTCTTATTATCCAAATAATTTTCCGTCTATGATTCTTCAGAAAATTATTTGTGTCTCACTTGGTGGAAAGATGTTGTTTGAAAATTAATTGGACTTGATTTTCTCAAAATTTGGCTCTTCATCAACGACTACTGCTCTTTAACTAGAAAACGGGTCATTGATTGAGGAGGAGAGTGGTTTAAAATTTATGATATCTAACGGGCACTTTTGATTCATCATATACTTAATTGAGTAAAGATTTGTATCTTACAGGGTTACTTTATTGAGGGGGAGTTAAACTTGTGTTAACTCAAAAGGCCAAAGTTGTCATTTATATGCAAGTATAGGGTCGTATGTTCTATTTACTATTTGTTTCCTAGACTCATAAAATATAAAGGACTATTTGTGCCATTTTTGCATCTCATTTAATCCATTAGTAATACTAATATCTTAAGTGGAAAGGTAATAAGAAAGTAAAGGGCCAAAACTGCCAACTTATGAAAGTTTAACCTAGTATAAAAGGTCTTTTGCATTTTGACTTGGTCAAAACTCTTAAAATCCAGTCAAACCTTATCCCTTTATCTCTCTCAACCCAAAAACGCAACTCATCTTGCCATTTTTTTGATTCTTGGCCATTTGTGTATTCTCTTGCTTAGGTAATGTTTGCTTAATGTTGTTATCATCTAAACACTCATTATCTATCTCAACATGGCTTAAATCTCTATAAAACTTATGTTTTTGTAGATTTTCGTGCATACGCATCATCAAATTCCTGGTTAGTGTTTGTAATTGAGTTTTGTTTGTTGGGATAGCATTAGATTACATATGGGATGCCTATTAGATGTCTTAAATGCTTCCCCAATCAGTGAATGAAGGGTCCTAGTGATTTTTGTGTTGTGTTTGGCTTTTTGAGTCAAAACGCAATCGAATGATGCTTTTATAGGTGCTTGTTGTTGTTAAAGTTGGCTAGTAAGTATAATAAAGTGTATATCTCACACTTGTTATGCCTTGGAAGTCTTGATTGGAAAGTTAGAATTTGTGCGTATAAATGTTCTTGATTGCGTTTTGATATAATATTCCTGGTTGCGGTTTGTTAGAATGTCCTTGATTGCGTTTTGCTATAAGGTTCTTGGTTGCGTTTTGCTCTTTGTTTCTTGATTGCGTTTTGTGTGGAATCATCTTGTTGCGTTTTGCCTATTAAATCCCCTTGTTGCGTTTTGCCTGACATATGCCTTTGCGTTTTGCCTAACATATGCCTTTGCGGTTTGCCTGATATATGCCTTTGCGTTTTGAGTTTCAATATGCTATTGCGTTTTGATTGTTATGGTGTGCAAAGCAGGACAAAACGCAATCAATTGCGTTTTGTGTTTGAAGACCCTCATTAGCATAAATGTAGGACCCACCTTTTCAATTTTTTTTAAAATTGTTGCGTTTTGATTATTTTTGAATAAAATATTCTTGCGTTTTGTCTAATTGCATTTTGTCTGTTGCGATTTGTTTCTTGCGGTTTAAATGGACCGCGGTTTGATTATTTTATATAAATATTCTTTGCGTTTTGTTAGTTTATGTTTTGCTTATTGCGCCTTGCTTTTGTGTTTTGAATACACTGTGTTTTGGTTATTTTAATAAAATATTCATTGCGTTTTGATGGGCTGCATTTTGCTTGGCTGACCTACTACGTCTTGTGTCTTGCGTTTTAATGCCTGCGTTTTGTGTATTGTGTTTTGCCTAGTGTGTCTTAACCTTTGCGTTTTGTCTAGTATTGCTCATCTGTTTCGATTTGGTCACTGTGGTTTGGTCATTGCGTTTTTGTCTTCTCTTCCATGAGTTAACGTCCGTTGACTCAAGAGTTGACCAAATCTGTTGATCACCACTTTCCATATGATCTAAGTGTCCTTTTCTTGGATTTAGTCCATAATTGATTAACTCCTGAGCATTTGCTTACATCTAACATCTCCTTTCTGTATGCACGTCTTTCTATGAACGTGACTGTGCAGATACAATGACTGATGTTAATGTTAATGCTCCTGCTGAACAAGTACCTGCTATGGCACCACCCACTCGTACTGATGATCAAATCCTGCCTCGTATCATATGGGTGCCTATAGGAAAAAGTAACTGCTATTTGGATGTTTAAAGGTCGCAAAGTAATTCAATCTACAAGATTGCGGTGGATATTCTGAAGCACACCAACTTCTTCAGAGCGTTCACTGCTTCCTTGAGAATTCCATCAATCTATATTCAGCAGTTCTAGGACACTGTTCAATATGACAATAAAACCGGGAGTTATAGCTATCAACTCGATGAGCAATGGTTCGATCTCACCAAAGACACACTCAGAGACGCACTTTAAATCACACCAGTCGACACCAACAATGCATTTCCTTCCCCACCAACTCCTGATGCTCTTATCAAGTTTGTCAATGATCTGGGTTATCCGAGAGTTGTCAGAACCTTATTAGATGTCGTGACCAATGACATGTTTCAACCGTGGAGAGAACTCACAACAGTCATCAACTTATGTCTTACGGGAAAGACTTCTGGGTTTGAAAGACCAAGGGCTCTAGTGCTGCAGATTCTTTGGGGCATCGTCAATCGAGCCCATATCGATTATGCAAAGAGGATGTGGGAAGAATTCACCCAATCCATCGATACTTTCATTGATGACAAAAAGAATCTAGCACATCATACTCAGGGAAAGAAGAAAGCCACCTTTATTGTGATTCTGAGTGTTAGGTTCACCAAGCTGATCGTCTATTACTTATAAAGCAAGCACAAGTTCCATCCGAGACCAGGTTCTCCACTTTATTTGCCTAATGAAGAGCCTGTTCTTAGATATCTCAAGTTTAGTGCTACGGGAACCAAATGGGAAGTCTTTGGGATGCCTATTCCGAATGATCCCATCACTGATGACATTCGAGGTAAACAATACTACAATGCTTATCTGGAGAAAGTAGCTAAGCATCAAAGATATATTGCTGGTGAAGAAGTTAGTGATCCTGACTTTCCTGATCCTAAACCTGCTAAGGCTACCAAACCCAAAGCATCCAAACAATCTAAGCCCTTAACACCTAAAGCAACAACCAAGAATCCTAAACCTGCACCTGCCAAGCCTCAAGAAAAGAAATGAAAGATGGTTACGGAGACTTATGAGGTGCCATCTCCAGCCAAACGATCCATAGCTGGTAAGGTGGTGAAGAAGCAAACAAAAAAGAGCTCACTTCAGTTGGTAGATGAATTTGTTGACGAAGGTGTTCCAGAGAATGAACCCATGATTGGTGATGAAGAGGCTGATCTGTAAAAGGCAGTGGAAGAAAGCTTAAAGGAATTTCACTCGGCTCGTCAGGGTCCACTTCCACTGGTGGTGATTAGGGAACCTGAATCTGGAAAATTTCAACCGCTTCTAGAGGTTGAAGGAAAGGGTAAAGAGAAAGTCAGTGATGAACAAGTTTCCCTTGATCTACTCACCCTTCAGACACCAAAGAAAAAAAGCCCTGCAGATCAGTACGTCTTTTAGAGGTGCACTTCTACACAAACTGAACCCTCTGGTCATGATGAATCTTCTTCATTATATGTTGAACTTGGGCTGACAGACAGTGAGACGGATTCTGATGAAGAAGTGCAGGGGATTGTTGCTAGAGTTCAAAATGAAGGCCAGGCTGGACCAAACCCTGGTGAACATGATGAAGGCTAGGCTGGACCAAACCCTGGTGATGCTGCAGCGTCTCAACCTCCATCAAGTCATGTTGTTCATGATGGACCAAACCTTGAACACATGGATCTTGAAGCCTCTGATACTTCAATTCAACCAAACCCTAAGCAAATGGATGAAGAACTCACTACAACGGCCTATCCAAATGTTTAGGAGAACCTTAAACTCCCAACTGAAGGTGAAGTAAGACTTGAGGAACCTGCGAGCTCAGCTGGAACACTGTCTTCTCTACAACATCTTAACAAGGAACTCAGCTTCGCCGATCAGTTCCTTGTGGAGAAGTCACAGGAAGACGAACCTGAGAAAACCAATACTGAAGACACCTCTTCTGTCCCTCTAATGACCACCCCGGTTATTGATCTCACAGTCTCTCAACCTGTCCCCACAGCAGTTCAAGCACCACTACCAACATTAACAGCAACTGCAACAGCAACAACAACAACGACAACAACAACTCTTCCTCTACCACCTCCACTACAACAAGGCTCTTCAAATTCGATCTTAATTCAGCGCATCGGTGAGCTTGAACAACATATGGCGGATCTGGTACAAGCTAACTTAGCCCTAGACGAAAGGATGGACAAACATAGGTCCAGATTGTACAAACTAGAGAATCTTAATATCCCTCATCAGGTGAGCAAAGCGGTGGATGAAGTCGTCACGAATGTTGTTGACTGGGCAATTCAAGCTCCTCTTAGGGATCGCTTCAGAGATTTGCCAGAAGCTGACATAAAAGAGATTCTTCACCACCGCATGTGGGAATCCAATTCCTACCAAGCTCATGAAGATCACAAAATGTTGTATGAAGCTCTGGAGAAGTCAATGGCCCGTGAACACACTGACCAGCTCCTAACTGATTTGGCTGAAGCACGAAGAAAGAAGAAAAAGAGACATGCTTCACCAAAAACACCACTTGGGTCTCCACCTCATCAGCCACCTCCTCCTCCACCACCAGCAGGTTCATCTGGAACTCTAGGAGCTTCTGGATCATCTTAATTGCCTCCTCCTCCTCCACCTCCATCCACCAACCAGAGTGATCAGTCTATAAGCACCGCGGCTCCAAGCTCTTCAAAGACAGTTGCTTCAGCTGAATATACGGCTTGGATGACTACTGACATAAGACTCAAGCCGTCTGTCTTATCAATTCCTGAAAAGCTACATATGGATGATGATACGACACATGACGAACAAGTACAGTCGTCTGGTAATGAAGACATCGGCCATGATCATATTCCCACGGTAAACCTAAGGCAAAATTAGTGGAAGCCACTCACTGAAGACATACCTGCTACACCAGAACCTGCCTGGTCCATACCCTCATCTGATCTGCGTGTCACAGTGAAAAATTGGGCATCTGCTCTTACGTCCACCTATGCACCTCCTCCAAAGAACTCGTTACTTGCGCAGACTGGTGACATGACAATCTTTATGGACTGGTTCTACAAAAAGCAAGGGATCACTGAACTTAAACAACAAGACCTAGAAGGCCCTGCATATGAAATTGTCAAAGTCTTCCATCCTAATGTGATTCATCTTCAGTAACAAATAGAAGAATGCCATAAACTACTAACCGATCAAGTGGACGAGTCGATCATCAGGTATAATGTCAACAAACCTCTACCACTAGGTGGTCCACCAGGTCAAGTCACAATTTAATCTGACTTCTTCTTCAACAAGGACTTAGAGTATCTAAGATACAATCGCAAGAGTGACAGACCTGCATTGTCAATTTTGAAGATGAAGGAAACCTATTATCCTGATGTTGGGTTAGAGCAGATGGTACCCGATCAGATGTGGATTGAAAAGGAATGCAAGTATGACATCGCTGCTATGTATGGTATTTCTCACTGGTGGTTCTAAAGATAACGATTCTACATAAACAGACACACATCTGAGGGTGATCGTAGAGCTGTTAGGACTCATATGCGGATTTTAAGTGTTGCCAGAATTAAAGTCTTCTCCTTATATGGGTACGATTACATGAAGAAGATCGTTCTTCGTAGAGTTGATCTTAAAGAATATACTATTGCGGAAATGGACTTCAAATATCTGTACCATAGTGACTTTGAAGATCTATACTTATTGAATCTTCAAGGTCATCTGGACCATCTACCACCCGAAGATAAGAAGATTCTCACTACTGTTGTTAACTTTTGGACCAAAAACTTGGTTATAAGACAACGCGTAGAAGACTTCCACCTGAGGATTGAAAGCTACCAGATGCAGCTAAACCTTACCAAATGATGGGATGCCACTGGCTTTGAGTTCAAGAACGACTTCACAGTAATTGACTCTCCAAGGGCCGTCACATTTAGGGATAAATATAGGGTTCAAATGATCATGCGGTTCAATGATATCCACAAGTTCAGTGACGGCACTCTGTAACAAATTGATGAGGCATTGGACTACCAGGTCAAGGAATTCAAGGTCAATAGGATAAATCCGGGTTTGAACACACGATTTTGGACAATGAAAGATGTCGACAGGAGCAAGGAGTTCATGTTTTCCATACAGAAACAACTTAAGACAAGGAGAATCTACCAGAACCTAGAAAGCTTTATTGGTGGAAGGATAAGAGAGGGAGACTATAGACTGCTGAAGAGAACCGAATGATCACATCATCTCGGCAATCAAGGTCCATCTCGTGTGGGGTATTATTATTATTATATGTTGTTGTCATATGTAGATAATAAAGTAGTGATTACAATGTATTTTGTATCCGTATACTTAGTTATAATATGTTCCATCATATACTTGTATAAATCAGACACAGTTTCTCCCAAATTTTCCTAACTTAAATCAATTGAGACCTAAAATCTCAACGGGTTTGAAATTTTTGATCGGGGGAGAAAATGTGATTTAACTATGAAAATCTGATAAAAAATGTGATCTTTTGGACTAAAGTGTAGGCTCTCCCATATGTGCTAAACCTTTTTAAATATCGATGCACATATTGAGGGGGAGCAAATGGTGTATGATGGCAATCGTGGAAATACCAAAGACTGACCCTGTAATTACTTTATCGGAGTTATAAGGATGGTAAGGTTAGGTACTCGATCCCACGATCCCGCCAAAGCCGGAGGGATCTACCCAGGGACAATCCACTACTTAGTGTAGAAGTCCTTAGGTATGATTACAAAAGGAGTAATGTGAGAATAAAGGAATAGTGCGGACTGAGATGTAGCTAGTACTGGAACATACCCAACAAGGTTCTAGTAATAAAGTCTCAGTAAATACTGAAGGGGTTGAAGAATGAAAAAGAAATGTTAAGATAAAGGGTGAAAAGAAAGCAGCCCTCCTTAAACATTAGGCAGAAACAAGGTCACTACATATGCTGTCAGAATCACATGGTTGATTGCTGACATTGAAGACAAGTATCATGGACCCAGTGATACAGTGCACAACCCTCCCTAGCCACTAAAGATCCCTCAAAGGATTCTTGTTTCATTTCTCACGGAGATCAACACATTTCTATCGTATCTCTCACTCCGAGTTAGATGATATTGAAAAGGTGGCAGTCTGCTCCAGCCTCTGACTATTAAAATCAAAAGTGCACTATAGAGTCTAGAGCTATGAGATCATCCATAAATCTCGCTAGGACACGAATACAAATTATGCTTGCTTATCACACATTGTGATAACAAGTAAGACCTTAAGAGTCCTACGCATTATCCTCGTGGTATTGCCAGAACATCCGAGTGATACGAAAGTACTCACAATGAAGATGGAAATCCTTCTAGAGCCAACATCTAACAAGCTCTTGGTAGGTGACATGTGAGATCCTTAATGGATTAAAATTATGACACTAGGCATCAATTCGGTCCAGATTATGAATTGACGAAGGATGAATTTTGATAAAAGCTAAAACTCTCGATGTGTTACAAAAAAAAACATTTTTACTAGTGGCACGTCGATTGATTTTCAAATCAGTTTTCTCTTTAATCGGTGAGATAGTAACTCACTGATTCACTCTTACCGTTCTATTAGTAGCAATACTATTAGTAAGGTAGCCTGCTTTGAGGTGTCCGATAAAGAGATACTAGCAAGTACATTGAATCTAATGCACATGCGTTAGAGGATCTAACACTTTGAACTGGAAACCCTGTCAAGGAGGTTCTTTTAATGAATCTACCTGATTACAGGTACAATATTTATATTGTAAAACGGTCCTCACAGAACCAGAGGTTAATGCAACCGAACTTCGACGAATGACAAAGCCATATTCGTCACCAAGCTTTATTGCTAACTGTTTTATTTCAGGATTACATAAAGATGGAGATGCAGAAACCTCTTTTGAGCAAAGTCAAGTTCATAGCCACATGCTCATACTAAAGAATCAATGTCGGTATAACATCAAGAAAGATTGACCTAAAGCTTCCGCAAACTCTAATATCAACCTCTTCTTTAGTATGTCAAAGAGATGAAGTTATTTATTGATGAAGAAGTACAAATATAAAGTCAAGCGTTCAAGATTGCAACAAATATGAGCATGTCGGCCTGAAGGTCACAACATCACAGGAAGACAATACTCCACAACAAGGAGGATTAAGAGATTTACTGTAGATGATGATCTCAAAGAAAGCTCAAAGATCACACAAGTCTAAGGAACAAAGATCAAAGATCACTACTTGCAATACAAAGACTAATCTTGAAGAAATGAAAGACTATGAGCCAAAGTCAAAGATCAATTCAAAGATAGCTAGGATTTAATTTGTATTTTCTGGGGTAACCTCCCTTAGGGGGAGATTGTTATGATTATGAAAATCTATGTAAAAGACTCGGTCACCCCGTGTAATGTCTAGCATAGGTTAACTCGTAGCCTTAATATTAATCGTTTAATTACCGTATGACTTATGGTGTTGGGCCGGGTATTTACCCACATGTTAGCCCACTCTATAGCCCACTTAGGGGCACAAAACTCATGTATATATACCCCTTTCTAGCCATGGGAAGGGGTTGGTTGTTCAATTTATAAAACACACACATAAGGTGTAGTTTCTCTTACTAGAACTCACTTTCTCTCTCTACAAAGTAGGCCAACCCCTAAATCATTAATTGTGTTATGATATCTAATATCCTACAACTAGAAATATCACTTTATGGACTGTAATTATTGGTTTCGTAACTAAAACAGGTTTTGTAACTTTGAGAACTTGATAAAAATGCTTAAATTGTGGAAAATGACATATAAGTTGTTGCAATAAGCAGGATCATTAAGCTTATCATATATTTTTTGGAAAATCAAAGTTTACGAAAGTAAATGTTTACAGGTTTCTGTTTCGTGAACATTATTGAGCCAATGAGTTTCGTAAGTGATATTTTGGGCTTAATTATAGGTTTCGTAAGGATTAATGAATTGAAATTTTGGGTTTTGTACAAAGAAATATTGGAATAAATTTGTTTTATCTAAATCTCAAAAAGGATTTTCAATGTTAAAAAAAGGGCATTGTACGAAAACAAATGATAAATTTTGTTTCCAAATCATAATTTATATTGATAAATGGATTAAATGGTGAAGATTGTGTCTGGTTATGACCGTTTCCTGAATTTAACAGGACGAGGAGTGAGAAATCTACTGACCATCCAGATATCGTATATAAGATCATGTTTTTGTTTAACAAAATTTTTCAAGTTACAAGTGATCAATGATTTTAAATTATAAAAAGGAACATATGATGGAAATGCAAAAAGTGAGCTTCAACTGTCTGTGATCATAACGTTTCTCATGTATCATCAAAAGAAAAGTTCAAGTTTTTGAAAAAGATAGTTTCAAAATCATTCAAAAATAATTTATGACTATCATTTGAATATAATTGGATAAATGGTCTAAGTCATGCCCGGTTTTGGTCATTTTCTACATTGAACAGAATGAGAAGTGAGTGGCTTAGTAACCATCCTAGTTATGTCTCAATAGATTGTTTATGTAATCAATGTTTTCAAGGAATCATTGAAAAAAAACTTGCTTTGGAAAAGTTATCTCAAATTCTAAATCAAAAAGATGTATTTTTGTGTCAGCAAGTGGTACTCTTTCACAAAAGGTTTTAAAGAATACAAAGATATACTCTTGGATTTCTTAAAAATTCAAAAGTTGTTAAACAAATTAGAGTATATCTTTATTATTCTTGAAAGAGTATCATTTCAGCAAAAACTTTTTGGTGAGGAAAAACAAACAGAAAGAGAGATAAAATCCATACGTGAAAAAGCAAATCAAAGTATGCTCGAAAAAGAATTGCCAGAGCATACAAAATGAGTTTAAAAGAATAAATCGTATGGCATGTGCCCGAAAAAGCAAGAATATGCACATGAGAAAGTAAATGATCAGAATATGCTCAAAAAGAAATGCCAAAGCATATAAAACAGACAGGGTGGAAAGAGATAAAACATGTCAAATATGTGTAAATTTTAAACTATATCTCATCTCACTAATCATTTCATGTCATTATATAGTATTCCACATGGCTCAACACGTGATTTCAGTAGCTCAACTTGTTCCTCAATACAAACCAATTGGGAGATGCAACAATTATGCGGTGTTGCAGAGTATTCCTTGCTCTCCTGAATGCAAGATAGTTGGGCTGATACTACTTGATCATTGTCTTAGTCATGCATTAACTGCAACTGCTGATGTCCCTGCTGTGTACCTACAACAATTCTGGAGGACGGTGAGCAAGGTACCAGATACTGAGGACACGATCAAGTTCATGCTGGATACTCAACAATTCATATACACTGTGGATATGTTCAGAGATACTCTTCATTTACCAGTGGAAACTCCTGAGAATCCATTTGTCGCACCAGCCAACATCCACACTATTGAAGCATTCATGAACAGAGTTGGTTATCAAGGTGTTGTTGACAAAGTGAGTGCTTTCTTCACGAAGAATCTGGCTCAACCATGGCAGACTATGTTCAAAGTATTCAACCGCTGCTTAACAACAAGAACTTCTGGCCATGATCAGACCAAGATCAACATTCTTCAGTTGTTTCATGATGTACTCAACCGAACACATGTTGATTATGCTGCTCTTCTTTGGTGGGATTTTATGAATAATGTGTTTCAGAAAAAGGAAGCTATTCAGTATCCTCGTTTCATCAAGCTGATTGTTGCTGATCTGATGAAGAAATTCCCTGATATTCCCAAAAGGCTTGAAGAGGACTATCATTCTATCAAGGATGATGTTCCATTGGTTAGTGTGTATACAACGGGGAATGTCTCAGTTCGAGGGATGCTGATTCTGGATGCTTTCTTAACTGCGGAGATTAGAGAAACGAATGATTTCAAGGAGTATGAGACGGTGTTCATGAAGGTAGACGTTCCAATGAATCAACCGCAACCGGTTGTTTCTACCCAAGGAACGCATAGGATTACACCTAGCGCCCATAGGTCACCTACCGTTTCTGCTAGTCCTCTGGAGTCAAAGAAGAGGAAGCAAATTGCAGGAGAATCTAGTTCACCAAGGAAGTCACTCAAAATAACAATTAAGCAAAAGCAACTAGTTGAGAAGGATGATGATGACTCTAAGGATAGGATAGAGCCCGGGAGTCATAAGGATAATCCAAAAGTTGTTGTTGATGATGATGATGATGATAAAGAAAGAGAGAAGCAGGATGATGAGATGGGTAGTTTGGAGATTAGGAATGAGGAGACGCAGACAACAATTCCCACACCACTTAGTTCCCCTAGGAAAATCTTATCTTCGGATAAGAAAACTTTTCAGGAATTGACGGATATTGTTTCAAATCCAACTATTTCAACATCCAAACAACCACAAGTCAAGAAAAGAATTTCCAGTAAATACTCTCATCTTCCAGGAGCGCTTCGCAGGATGTGCAGGCGTCAAGGTTATATGATTCAAGACATGGAAAGGAAATGTGTCACTACTGCAAAGTTCTGGGAAACTCATAACAAGATTGATGACATTTTACATGAAGTTGTTCCACAAATTGCTGAGAATGTTACCAATGATTTAATTGAAGCCAACCTGAAACCATGCATAGTTAACACCATCATTGAGGATCGTGATGCCTTTCGTTCAGAAGTACCTGCTTTTGTTTCTCAAGAATTCAAAACACACGCACCAAAGATCATAACCAAACTTTTTGAAGACTTTGTTCAATCCAATGTTATTCACGTTCATCCAACCACAACTTCATCTACTCCAACAGATTCATTAGCTGACCTTTAATATCAATTGTATCTAAAAATGAAGCGTAATCTTCAGGATTAAGCTGATAATATCACCTTATGGGGGGTATTGAGTTGTAAGTTTGAAAAGTCTTCTACATCTAACACTTCTTACAGGGAAGATGCCTTTCACTCTCATCATGATGAACATCAAGACGATGATGCTCCTCCTGAGGGGGAGAAAAGAGTGAAAAGTAGTAAAAAATCAAAAAGTTCAAAGTCTGCAATGGGGTCTTCGTCAAAGCATTCAAGAAAAGACACCACAACATATGTATCCAAACAACAAATTCAACATCAAGAATGGGATGCATGGGAAGAAGAAAATGTTGTTGAAGAAGATGAAGTGATTCCTGAAGATGTAACACCCGAGTTGATTGCAGAGTCTCAGAATGTTGACAAACGTGTTCCAACTATCTTTGATCATGCAAGAATGGAGGCTACTTTAAGATATTCTTTAAGTAACTTGTCTAGAAATACTGAAGAATATGCCTATCATTTGGAACAATCAACAAGTTTCATGGAAAATCAGATAGTTTGGGAAAGCAGACAACAAGATATTCCACGTACAATACCAAAGACTCTTATTTTCTATGGTCCACAAAGGAATCCAAATGAACCTCCAAGACCTTTGTATAATAAAGATTTATTCTTCTTGAAATATGGAAATACCGAGGAAAAGAAGTATATTTTGTCACTCCACAAGATTCATGTAGAAGAATTTCCAGAGCTTGATCTAGAAGAAAAGTTAAATCGATGGGTTCGGAAGTTCAAGACTTTCAATGAAGATGCACGGTTATCAATTCAACATTGGAAGGATTCATGGCATAAAAGAGTATACAACCAAAATCAAAAGAGAGTCGGGAAAAATCCAAAAGACTATTACTCGAATCACAGGATTACAGAAGTTGTCAGAATTGTCACTGATCAACCACATGGATTGGATTTTATGGAACAAATTCTTGTGATGAGAGCCAACGATAAGCCAGACAGTTTTTCTGAAGCTGACTTCAAGTACTTGAACAAAAACGATATTGAAGACTTGTATTATCTCTGTCGAAGCAAGGAGATTGATAATCGGAAAGTCAAGCTAATGAACTCATTGATAACGTTTATCAGAAGTTGTGTGATCTGGGAGAGGGTTCATGATTTCCAGCTGGGAATAGAAAGTTATCAAATGAAGGTAAACTTAACAGCACCAACATTAACATTTCCTGGTATTGAAGAACATGCACCGTACACAATAGTAGATGAGCCACAAATGGGCTTGATTTACTTAAACAGTAAAGATGAGAAAAGAGTCATGTACTTGGAAGAGATTGTCAAGTTCTGTGATGCTACACTGGAAAAGGTTTTGAATGAGGTAAAGCTCAGAATGTTTGAAAGTAAGTTTTTGAAGAAACCACCTCTGCTAGGTGAATTAGATCAAGACATAATGAAGGCATACGAAAGAGAAATTTCCAAGCGTCTAAGTCACCGACAGCAAATGCGGAGATGGGAATCTTTTGTGAATGGAAGACCAATTCTACCGACGATGAAGCGTCTTATTTTGGAGTCTCATGTTGTGAAGTCTAATCTTATGAAAATGTGCTCTTTGGTTTTTCGACATTGGGATTGGACTTCTAATGGTGCTTGGTGCTCGAAGGGCACTAGAATTATTCTTGGCTGGAATCACAATGAGGTTGACGTTGCGATCATTAATCAAAACGATCAAGCTGTGCATAGTCGTCTTTGGTTAAAAAAAGAGAAGAAGGAGATTTTTGATACCCTTTGTTTTATGCGACAATACAGGTACATTCAGCAGACGTGACTTGTGGAATTGCTCTATGTCTCATAAAAGTAATTGTCAATAATGTCTTGGTGGTCTTTTGGGAGATTTCAATGACGATCATTGAATTCTTAGTAGTCTACGGCGAGTTCAATTGGGTAGTTGACATTGCTATGCGTGAATTTAAGGATTGCGTTAATAATATTGAGGTCTTGGATGTTCAAAACACGGGGCTTCATTTTACTTGGAATCAAAAGCCTAAGGGTACGGACGGGATTCTTAAGAAGCTTGACCGCGTCATGGCTAATATGACGTTTGTTAATGACTTTGCTGGTTCGCATGCTATATTTAAACCCTATCGGAATTCCGACCATTCTCCTTCGGTTCTTTGCATTCCTACTGCTACTAAAGTTAAGCCTAAGCCCTTTAAGTTTTTTAATGTTCTTATTAAGCATGACAGATTTAAAGAGGTGGTTAATGAGGCGTGGAACTATCATGTTAGCGGTTTTTATATGTTTCGTACGGTTAAGAAGCTTAAGAATTTGAAAAAACCGCTGAGGAAACTTATGATTGACAAAGGGAATCTTCATGCTAATGTGGAGCGAATTAGAGGGGAGCTTGATACCATTCAAACTCAACTTGACACTGACCCGTTCAACATTAGGCTTCGTGAAATAGAGGCAGCGAATGTTGTTGCCTTTAATCAAGCTGTTCTTGATGAGGAGATGTTTTTAAAACAGAAAGCCAAGATAAGTTGGCTTAAAGATGGTGGATTCTATAGCGGATACTTCACAGTCGGTTCAAAAGCCGAGTTTGTAGAAGTCGCATTGATGTGATTTCGAATAGTGATGGCATTATTTTCGCTAATGACAAAGTACCGGATGCTTTTGTTGCTCATTACGAAGCTTTTCTTGGACAAACAGGTTACACTAATGGTTTTGACGGATCTAATCTCTTTTCTAATTGCCTTGACGAACAGGGTGCTGCTCATATGGTTCGTATGGTGACTGATAGTGAGATTAAAGAAGCTATGTTCTCTATGGGGGATGAGAAATCCCCGGGTCCGGATGGGTTCTCTGCTGCGTTTTTCAAACAAGCTTGGCATATTGTGGGTGTGGATGTCATTAATGCTATCCGTGAATTTTTTACGAATGGTAAGCTCTTGAAAGAGCTTAACCATACAATCATAGCTCTTATCCCTAAGGTTAATGCTCCTTCTCGAATTAATGACTACAGGCCTATTTCGTGTTGTAACGTTTTGTATAAGTGTATTAGCAAAATTATTGCTAATAGGATTAAACATTGTTTGACGAACTTAGTGAGTCCTAATCAGTCAGCATTTATTCCGGGTCGTTCTATTGCGGATAATATTTTGCTCACTCAAGAGCTTATGCATAACTATCACTTGGATCGTGGTCCTCCTAGATGTGCTTTTAAAGTGGACATTCAAAAGGCCTACGATACGGTTGATTAGGCTTTCCTTAATTCGGTTCTTATGGGATTTGGGTTTCATGAGCGGATGATTGCTTGGATTATGGAGTGTGTGTCTTCTACATCCTACTCTATTTGTATTAACGGAAATCTGCATGGGTATTTTCAAGGAAAAAGGGGTCTTCGTCAAGGTGATCCGCTGTCCCCTTATCTTTTCACACTGGTTATGGAGGTCCTCACGCTTATGTTCAAAAGAAAGGTTATGGATTCGGATTGCTTTTCTTTCCATAGGTATTGTGATAAATTGGAGCTTATTAATCTTTGCTTTGCGGACGATCTTTTTATCTTTGCTTATGGGGATGTTCAATCGGTTGTGGTTATCAAGGAATGTCTTGACGAGTTCAAGCATGCTTCGGGATTAATCCTCGTATTCCGAACAGAAGCCGGCTTTCATTTGTAATGTTTTTAATTTCATGTCAAGCTTTCTATTCTGAATGTCCTTCCTTTTGAGGAGGGTCGGTTACCGGTTAAATATCTTGGTGTTCCGTTGGTGTCTTCTAGGCTCAAGGCGAGAGATTGTAAAGAGCTTGTGGAGAAAGTTCAAAATCGTGTGCTTGATTGGAAGAATAAAGCCCTTTCCATCGCAGGTAGGCTTCAACTTATTCGTTCGGTTATAAGCTCTATGCATGTGTTTTGGGCTTCGGTCTTTGTCATTCCCAACCGGGTTCTCATGGACATTGAGCAATGCATGCGTAATTTCCTTTGGTGCCCTAGTAGTTCGTCTAAAGGTAAGGCCAAAGTGGCGTGGGAGCTTGTGTGTCTTCCTAAAGATGAAGGTGGTCTCGGTATTCGACGTTTGGAGCATTTTAATTCGGCTCTTTTGGTGTCTCACATTTGGAATCTTCTTTCGTTGAAAGAGTCGCTGTGGGTGAAGTGGGTCCATGTTTATAAGCTTAACGGGCGCAACTTTTGGGATGTTCCCATCCGTGGTAACATGTCATGGAGTTGGCGGAAAATTTTGCAGCTTCGGCCTTCCATTCGGGAATTCATTTGGCGAAAGATAGGTAATGGTTCTAGTACCTCGATCTGGTTTGATAAATGGTGTCTTGAGGGGCCTTTAGCTTTTCGTGTTTCCCCTAGAGACATACATAGGGCTGGTCTTACTTTATACTCGCAAGTTGGTGATGTTATTCGTGACGGTGATTGGGTATGGCCTCGGGTTCTCCTTGATAAATACCAATTTCTTAACGAATGTATGGTTCCTCTTTCGAATAATTGTGATACGTTGGAATGGCGTCTCTATGATGGTACGGTAAAGAGGTTTTCGGTTGCTCAGGTGTGGGAATGTATTCGGCCGAGAGCTGATAAGGTCCCTTGGGTCGATTTGATTTGGTTCGCCATGGGTATTCCTAGGCATGCTTTCAACTTGTGGTTAATTATCAACATAATGAAAACAGGATCGTTGTTAGTATATGGGATATTCGACTGTTTGGGATCTACATGTCTCTTTGTGAAGGGGGTTACTCCGGATTCACATGAACATCTTTTCATTATTTGTCCCTTTGCCTAATTTGGTTTTGGGAGTCGTTATGAAAGTGAAGGCTGGGTCTTGGCTCGAGTTTTCTCATAATATATATGGATATTGTCAATCATTTTGGTGGTATTGCAGGCGGCAAGACTACTCTATGTTGTTATTGCCAAGTTTATTGTTGCGGCTTCTGCGTTTTATTTGGCAAGAGCGTAACTGGAGGCTTTTTCAAGAGTGAAGAGGTCCAGTGATCAGGTTGTTTGTGTATCTCTTCCTCGGTTCTTATGGAAGCTGTTTGTGTGTGCTTTCTCAAACGCATAACAGAAGGAGTGCTTTAATTTGGTATGGGATTTACCTAATTCTATCTTTAGATGATTGTATTTTCCTTTTTTCTTTGTTCCATTAGGTGGTTCTTTCCTAGTGGTGTTATTTGCTTTGTAATTTTGTAATTCGAATGGCATGTCATTCGAAGTGGCTGTTCAAGCTATATGCTTAAGGTTAATGTGACACTCAGTCACATTCCATGTGTCTTTATGCCTTGGGGTTTATATAATTCCGGGTATTGTCCCTTTTACCCAAAAAAAGAAAACTTTTCAGGAATTGACAGATACTGTTTCAAATCCAACTATCTCAACATCTAAACATTCAACATTCAAGAAAAGAATTTCCAGTAAATACTCTCATCTTCCAAGAGCGCTTCACAGGATGTGCAGGCGTCAAGGTTATATGATTCAAGACATGGAAAGAAAGCGTGTCACTACTGCAAAGTTCTAGGAAACTCATAACAAGATTGATGACATTTTTTTACATGAAGTTGTTCACAAATCGCTGAGATTGTTCCATTGATTTAATTGAAGCCAACCTGAAACCATGCATAGTTAACACCATCATTGAGGATCGTGATGCCTTTCATTCAGAAGTACCTACTTTTGTTTCTTAGGAATTCAAAGCACACGCTCCAGCAATCATTGAAGAACTTTTCAAAAATCATGTACAATCCAATGTTATTCATGTTTATCCAACCACAACCACATCAACTGAAACAAAATCATCCGCTAATCTTAAGTATCAACTATAGTGACGATGAAGAGAATATCTTTAAGATCGGAGCTGATGCTATTGCATTTGGCGGCTTTGCGGAACGTTTGAAAAGTCTTCTTCTAACACTTCTTGTAGGGAAGATGATTCTTACTCATATCATGATGAGAACATCAAGACAATGATGCTCCTCCTAAGGGGGAGAAAAGAGTCAAAAGAAGTAAGGAGTCAAAGAGATCAAAGTTTGCAAAGGGTTCTTCGTCAAAGCATTTAAGAAAAGACTCCACAACATATGTATCCAAACAACAAAGTCAACAACAAGAATGGGATGCATGGGAAGAGGAGAATGTTATTGATGAAGATGAGGTGATTCCTGAAGATGTAACACCTGAGTTGATTGCAGAATCTCAGAATGTTGACAAACGTGTTCCAACTATCTTTGATCATGCAAGAATGGAGGCTACATTGAGAGATTCTTTAAGTAATATGTCCAAAAATGCTGAAGAATATGCCTACCATTTGGAACAATCAACAAGTTTCATAGAAAATCAGATAGTTTGGGAAAGCAGACAACAAGATATTCTACGTACAATACCAAAGACTCTCATTTTCTATGGACCACAAAGGAATCCAAATGAACCCCAAGACCTTTGTATAATAAAGTTTTATTCTTCTTGAAGTATGGAAATACCGAGGAAAAGAAGTATATTTTGTCACTCCAAAAGATTCATGCAGAAGAATTTCCAGAGCTTGATCTAGAAGAAAAGTTAAATCGATGGGTTTAGAAAGAGTTAAAGACTTTCAATGAAGATGCACGATTATCAATTCAACATTGGAAGGATTTATGGAATAAAAGAGTATACAAGCAAAATCAAAAGAAAGCCATACAAAATCCAGAAGACTATTACTCAAATCACAAGATTACAAAAGTTGTCAGAATTGTTACTGATCAACCACATGGATTAGATTTTATGGAACAAATTCTTGTGATGAGAGCCAACGATAAGCCATATAATTTTTCTGAAGCTAACTTCAAGTACTTGAACAAAAACGATATTGAAGACTTGTATTATCTTTGTCGAAGCAAGGAGATTGATAATCAGAAAGTCAAGCTAATGAACTCATTGATAACATTTATCAGAAGTTGTGTGATTTAGGAGAGGGTTCATGATTTCCAGCTGGGAATAGAAAGTTGTCAAATGAAGGTAAACTTAACAGCACCAACATTAACATTTCCTGGTATTAAAGAACATGTACCGTATACAATAGTAGATGAGCCACGAATGGGCTTGATTTACTTAAACAGTAAAGATGAGAAAAGAGTCATGTACTTGGAAGAGATTGTCAAGTTTTGTGATGCTACACTGGAAAAGGTTTTGAATGAGGTAAAGCTCAGAATGTTTGAAAGCAAGTTTTTGAAGAAACCACCTCTACTGGGTGAATTAAATCAAGACATAATGAAGGCATACGAAACAGAAATTTCCATGTGTCTAAGTCACCAACAGTAAATGCGGAGATGGGAATCTTTTGTGGATGGAAGACCAATTCTACTGACGATGAAGCGTCTGTAATAATCAACCCTTAAGGGGAGATTGTTAGAAACGATAAAAAGTGTTAATTATTATTAGAATTTTTGAGATTAGTTTTTAAAGTTTTATTAGAAGTTTTTGATGAAAAAGTCAACTTGGTAAAGTTGACCTAGGTTTGACTAAGTGTAGGGAAAATAGAATAGTTTAGTAATAAGTATATATACTCATCTTAGAGGAGTATATATACATGTCTTGTGTTTTTACACTTACTTCTCCCTCCTATTTCTATTTCCCCCTTTTTGAACTAAAAATTTAGAAATTGATGAAAATACTCTCTAGCTCCTCTCCTTTATTCTACTAAGCTTTCGTATAATATCTACTTAACAAACATAGCATCTAACATACCTCTTCAAAAAGCTCAACATCAGACTATTAGAGGAAACCAACCATGTCTTTAGGTTAGCAGATGGAACCAAGTCTTATCCTATTGGAATTGTTAGAGATGTAGAAGTCTGTATAGGGAGACTAAAACTCTAAACCGAATTTTATGTAATCGATATTATGAAGGACCCTGAAATCCCTTTACTAGTAGGAAGAGGATTCTTAGCAACCGCCAATGCAGTTATAGATTGTAGGAAAGCCAACATAGAGATATGAGAAGGGATCACTAGGTCATTGTTTGGAGTAAAAAGGATTGAACTAGGTCAAGAGGAAGCACCCTATTGGACTACACTAGGAAAAAGGGAGTCATATAAATCACGAAGTAGCTTAGACGGTGTGGGTGCACGAACCCTTTACTATGCTAGGAAGGACTTCTTAGACTGTCATTTGCTCGGAGAATTGGAAATAGCTAGAGATGCCAAAATAAATCCCTTTAAGGACGTCCTAGTATTTAGAAGAATGGTGGAATTCTTAGGGGCTATACCCATAAACCTTAAGATAAATATGTGGGAATCTGAGGATTTGATAAAGAGCCCGATCAACTGGGACAAACCACCCAAAAATGGAGATGAGGCATGGTATGCCAAGATTAGACTAATTGACCCGGATGAAGAAGAATTCACTAAAACCCTTCAGTCAGTCCCCACTTCTAGGCAACTCTCCAAAAAGGAAGATCCAAAGGAAATCATCGACTTAGATCACTTTTATGACACGTAAGGACGTGTGACTTTAAAACTAGCTACAAGACTCGTAAATAAAGAAAAGTGCTTCTTGGGAGGCAACCCAATATTTAATTTTCCCGCATTTAGGAGTGTCTTGTGTTTTACTTCTTCTCGTTTATTCTTTTATGTTTGAATTCATCATTTTGTAATCATGCTTTGCTTTGTTTTTCACTTTGTCTTATTGACAATTAAAGGTATTTTGCATTAAATAAGTGTAGGGGAAAATATTCAGTTTATAAGAACTAATTCAAACATATTATATAAATTGTTTAGATTAATTCACGTCAGTTTCGAGTCATATGATTGTATTGACTAATCTTAGGTTTCATGCAGTAATTCATACAGGAAATAACTTATATAATTGCGTGCAGGAAGTTTTTCAAAGAAAACAAAAAGAAAATTTTCTCAGAGGCTAGAGACGGCGTTAGGATTCACCTGACGGCATCGTAAGCCCAGCTACAGGAAAATTCGAAAATTTTTAAGTATTTTCGAAAAATAGTTTGCACAACATTTAAAATTTGTAATTCTTTTATAAACCTGCATAAACCTATGATTACATCATTAATCTCATCTTATCTTTACTGCTTTCATAGAGTCAACCCCTAAAATCTCATTGTATATATCTATCCCGCTGATTTTATGCTTGGTATAGTTGTCTTTGTCTTTGATTACAGGTTATATTTGATGAGAAGAAGCTTGGAAGTTCTTAGGAAGTTTCATTAAACGATTCTTGGAGGACGATTTAACCAGTTATCGCATGCTTCTTCTCCATTATTGAGCAAACCAGGGGAATACTAGTTTCTTTTACTTGTTTTCTTTTCCCTTTATTCGTTTATACGGGTACTTTTAAGAACATTAGGGATAATGTTCAACTTAAGTGTAGTGGAGAAATAAGCCTTAAAAACTATTCCTTCAATTGCCATTTGCTTTGTCCTTAAAATGATGGGTAATATATCAAAACATAGCATAAAAGGTAATTTTAACCCAAATTTAAAAAAAATTATGACACATACTGACAAAAACCGAGTATTAATAGCGTCTCATGGATAAGAATTTATATGACTAGCACAAAAACCTTGAAAATTCCACCCCAAAAATTTGAGGTTCGTCTTTAGATCTATAGGAATTCGGGTATCCATTTTTGATACCCAAGATAGTTTATACCTCTAGCTTTCTCGAGTTAAGGAGTAAGCTATGTGTCTATTCCGTCGTTACGGATGTATACGTATGGTCTTTGTTGCCTTTTCTGAAGCATTGGTATCGGCATTAAATTATATGAGTGTACCGATAGTGTATTAAATTCTAGAACATGTTTTTGTGATGCATCCCGAGACCGCATAGTAAGTATTAGGATTTGCTAGATAAGATGCACTAGGATTAACCACATCGATCATATAACTATCCCACACCCGTGCTTCGCATTCATTTTTAGTGCAAGATCCCCTAGTGAAACCCTCCGAGCATATCCTCTTCACAGTTCTTGTAGTTTTCTGGTTAAGCCAGACTATTAATGAAGAGCATTGTTAACCCGTAAACTAATTGTTACACTTAAATCGCCTTAGCCTACCTTGTATGTACTCACTTTTAGTACATTATTATTTTAATAAAAGTTAATTATTGAGTACACGATTGCTAAGTCCTTATCCTTGTAAATATAGTTTTGGGACGATTGGGATTTATGGTAGTATTCATCTTATGAAGAATTAGGGAAGAAGTAATTTATTACCCCTAATAGAGCTCAATAAGCTCCATGTTATGTTGATCCACCTCAATTCAAGTCACTAGTTAGATTGTAATTATCGAGTATGTAAAAGTTTAAGTGTAGGGGTGTATCTATAAACCCTCATGATGTATTATATGTTTAAGCAATGGCAGGGCAAAAGTGTACGAAAAAAAAATATAAAAAAGTGAAAAAGAAAATGTACGGGTTGCCATTTGCTTATGTTTATCATAGAGTCAAGAAAAGAAAAAGAAAGAGATTGATGTAGAGTTTTGTAGAGTTTATATATCTTGTCCGAATCTTTGGCTTAGCAACCCAACCAGCGTGTACTCGAATAAATAATTAGCTAACCTTTTCACCTCAAATTCACCCAAAAGTCACTCCCCAAATGTATCTCATCCGTTTTCGTTTCCATTAATGTTATCTTACACCTACACCCCTACAACCCTTTAAAAGACCTCTTTGATAGTAATGATTAATACTTGCGCCTAGTAGTGGAGGTTAGAATGCATTAAACCAAGCCTATGGTAATTTGTATGCTATGACAGGTAATGTGTGTTAATTTTCCATTTCCTCATAGGTGTTATAATTTATTATACACCCGAGAGAAAGACAGAATCCAAACACTTATGTGAGGTGCTAGTATATACTTTTCGTACTTTTAATTGCGAGGTCTAGAAGGTTGTGTTGTAAACTACTTTTAAAGAGTAAGTTAAATGACCCCAATATTTCTATTGTCTAGGTAGAAAAATCCATTTGCTTGAGGACAAGAAAATCCCAAGTGTAGGGGTATTTTATGAGGTGTCATTTTATACACTATTTTGGGGTCATTTAACCCCTTAAATCATGCAAATATGCCCAGGTTATGTGTTTAATCGTTCGTTTTAAGGGTTTTAGCACTTGGATGGCATTTGAAGGAAATACACGTGACTTGGACTCATTTGGAGAAGAAACAGACAAGACTACGAACCTACACCAAATCTCTTGAAGAATCGTGCTCACAAAGTGTGGAGACGGCGTCGCAAGCATAAAGCGATGTCGTAGCGATCTTTTTTGTGACGGCGTAATAGAATTAACGACGGCGTCAGGACGTAACCGACTCAAATTAAATCTAGAATATTCTACTTTGTGACGGCGTCGCGACTATAACTGGACACCGTCGCGACAATTTCTCTAAATATACAAAACCGAATTTAGGGTTTTAAGTGTGTAACTTTGTATAACTTTTAGGAGACGAACCCTAGTCATTCTAACAGCTTTTAGGCCGTTCTTGAGGCCTTAAAACCCTATTGTAACTGACCTTAAATTATGTTTTAATCAAGTAAGATTATTTATCTTTAATCATTCAATATGTTTATGTGTTGTTTGATTGATCTATGTTCTTGCTTTCTTTATACAATCGAAGGCAAAACCCTCCCTTTGTATTTACTTATGATTTTAGAACTTTAAGATGTAGATCCTTAACGTTTCATCTTGTGATGATGTTCTCGTTCTTATAAAACTAGCCATAAGATATAAGATAGGCATAGCACGACTATGAAACGCTAGTGTGTAGAAAGATACCATCTGGTAAACAGTCTTCATATACCTCACCCCTAATATGGTTCATGATCCCTCATAAAAAATGTCAATCGCGTTTAATAACACTTAGGGGCCGTGTAATAGTACCTTCATACTACCATACATGTGCGCTTCCTTTAACAGAAGTATTAAATAGACGCCCCCCCCCCCCCCCCCCCCCCCCCCCCCCCCCCCCCTCCGTCCCCACCAAAACCCCCCCCCCCACCCACCCTCATGTTCGTGTAATTCGTTCATGACATAGGAAATACTTACACGACCATCACAAGTGTGACAAAGGCAACAGGATAAGGAAGAAACTATCTAGGATAGTACATGATTTAATAAATACATCTTTTTATCATAAAGTTATCACCAGTAGATTTAGATTATAATTAGTTTAATTAGATAAACAAACCAACCTCTCAAACCATGATATTTATTGCTTTCTATAAAATATAAAATACAAAAAGAAACTTCTCTCAACCCTATAGACCTTTGTTAGATCGTGATCGAGCCTTCTAATATGTGTGAAAACACATATTTGTTTTATATCAAAAATGACCCATAAAAGACAAAATTGTGCTTAAAATGTTTGTATATTGCTTAAAATGTTTTTCCTAGTTTAATATTGCTTAATCTGCTTATTTACCTGCTTAATTGTGCTTAATCCTATTTTAAGTATGCTTATTAATCATGTTTGAGTGTCTGTTTTCTAGATTGATAGTGTAGATATTAGTTTTTTTTGTCTTATAAAACAAATAAAAAAATAGCATAGGTATACGTTTTTCAATTCTGGCTTATTTGCTTATTGATAAACGTTTATTTTGGTTGTTATAAGCTGTGCACTATCTGGTTTTAAAGTTTTATTCACTAGATTTCATTTTCAAAAGTTTAAATGGATTTTAAAACTTTTAAAGGGGTGTTTGAGACAACAGCACTAACCACACTCTAGTGCTAGTTTGTGACCACTAGTTCCCACATATATTTGATTTTAAATCTCTCATTTAAACTGTTTTGAATAAAATTTATAAGTTAGATTAGCTTTAAATTAGTTTTCATTAGTTGGTTTATTAAAAGCTCAAATCTGTTAAGTTAGCATTTAAAGTATTAGTCTTATTCAGTTCTAGCTTTTGACTTTGCTTAATTTGCATTTAGTTTAGTGTTAAAATAGAGTAGAATAAAGGATCTTAAACCTGCATTTATAAAATTTTGCTCATATGCACAATTGTCCAACGTTCATCAGCATTTGTATTCTGCAAAACAGTTTTTCTTTTAGCTAATTTTTCAATTGGTAAAAAAAATACTTTAAGCTTTTCAAATTTCTTGCACAAGTAGATTATAAGGTAGTTTAAGTAAGTTTGAACTTATTTTAGCTTATAAAGCTTATTTGGTCATCTGTTTTTAGCTTTCAATTAAGCCATTTGTCTTTTTGAAATCCAAAAACCAACTCAGTATGTTCTGAGTTTCTAGGCTAATTTCATTTAGCTTTTTCATTAAGCACTTAGTTTTCAAAATAAGTTTTAAGTAGATTTAGGTAGCTTATTAGCTGTAGTATAAGCCTGCATAAGTCAGATTCCCACAAGGATCCAAGAGCTTATTGAAAATTAAGCTCAAAGGTCCTTGCAGGGCCTGTTTGGGTCTAAGTTTCTATTAAGTGTTTTTTAGAGTTTTAATTGCTTATTTCTTTTAGCTTTTTTAAATTCTTGTCCTAATTAGCTTAAATGTTAGTTTAATTCGTATTGGAGCTTATTAAGTCAGTAGTGTTAGCTTATTAGCTTTTTCATTAAAAATCCAAAAATACCAAGAGTAGCCTCTAGCTTTTTCATTGTGATTTTTCTTTGCTTATTTGTATTTCAAAATGAATCTTCTCTGCAATTTTAAATAGCTTTTAGGTTAGCATTAAGTATGAATACGGCTTATTGTCATAAGAATCCATTTTAGTACTTATTTTTAAGCCCAAAGTTGCTTGTTGACTGTTTGGTCTATAGTTTTATCCTAAGTGCTTAATTTGCTTATTTTCTTTCCTTTTGCTTATTTTCTTGTTTAGACTAGCTTATTAGTTTGCCTATGCTTAGCTTTCCTAGCTTTTAGCTTATTGTTAGCTTTTTAAGTTGTAAATTTTAGATAAAAAGCCAAAAAGTAAAAAAATAGTTTTAAGAGTTTTTCTTGTCTTTTAAGCTGTTTTACAGCTTGATAAGTGCTTTTCATAAAAAGTTTCTTTTATTAAAAGTGCTTATTTTTAGCTTTTCTAAAACTTTGCTTTTATAAGTTTCAAAAAAAGTGGGAAGGTAGAAAATCGGGGGTGAGCAAGAGGCTCGAACCCCAGACTCAACTCCCTCAACCCTTAAAACCGACTCACACACACCTCACTAACCACCGTGCCTGGGGTCTTTTTCATTATCACAATTACAAAATTTATTATTATAATAACTTTATCTTCCTTTTAGCTTATAAGCTGTTTTAAGCTTATTACACAGCTTATTCGATAAGCTGTGTAATCAAGCTTATTTTTCCTAGGTCTCTTTTAGTTCAAGCTATTTTCTGTATTTTTTTTAGAATTTTTATAATTAGTTTAGTATTTTTAAACATTTATTTTTATTAAAAAATTTAAAAATTCATAAAAAATAGAAAATAATCAAAAAAATATGAATCTTTTTTAGAAAATTTTCTTTTATCATATACTGCCTAGGAAAAATAGTTTTGTTTCCTTAGGGTTAAAATTACAAAATTTCGATTTTTAAAGAACGAGAGTTCTGTTCCTTCTCTGTATTTCGTGTTTTAAGCACAAATTGATGTTTCAATTCCGTTTTTGTTCTAGTTTTCTTTAAACTTACTTTTTAGTCAATTAGAGTCTATTTAAAAAAGAAAAATTCAATTTAGGTTTATTTTTGGAAATTTAGGGTTTTTGACTGCCATTTAGGGTTCCTGTTTTGCGTTTTTAGTTAAAGTTTAATTTCCCGTTATTTGTTTTCATGCTTAATTGTTATCATTTGCTTATTTTAATTTGTAGAAGTAGATAATCAAATCAATCTTTGTTTCCAATTCAAATCATTGTCCGAACAACAAACGTGGTTTCAATTTCACAAATCGTTGGGGAATAACTACCCGGGAATCATACTTCCCGGTTAATATACGTATTATATTATATATATTTGTGAAGATTTTCCTTTTTACCTTTGTCCTCAAGGGTAATTTGGTAATTTTTTTATCATATTATATTTTATAATTACGTGTGTTGCTTTACTAGCAATCACCTTTCCAAACTATTTCCCTAGAGAACGATAACAACCCCCGAGTTTTGCATATACTACACTACAACCTACTAGGAAGCACGCCTAAAAGCAGTGTAAACTTTCTTGTGAAGGACTTTACGATAACCGCATCATCACATGTTCTAAAATAGCATTAATACAATGATATGGATTACCATAATTAAACACAATGTTACAAACTCTGTTAAAAATCGTCTCAACAACTTTCAATCAAATTGTATAATACGATTCTTCCTCTATATCACTTCTCTTTTTTATTCAAAACTATCAAGTAGTTTCATTGGAATTAAATACCCTTAAACGTTTAAAAAATCATTAAAAGTTAAATCACATCTTAACATTTGATTCAAACAAGGTTTTTAACCCGCGCTCCGCTACGGAGCGCGGGGTTTTAACACTGCAAAATATATTTTTGATAGAATAGACACAAAATACATGTTAGCTAAACTTGTTTACAAATATTCTGCACTTCCGACGATGCTTTTTGGCCATGTCTGTCCCTTGGACTCTCTAGTATCTTCAATAGCAGATGGCTTCCCACAAACACAGCTGATGATCCACGAATATCGCAATTCACTTCCACCAATTAACTTCTTTGCCCGATATGACTATAAAATCACAAAAAACAGAGTTATTTTCTTACAAAAATTTCAAGAAAAAGTCAATTAAGAATTCAATAAACACTCTATTCCCACATATTACTATAATTCTTAAATTAAGTAATAAAAATTTGCAGCACAAAAACAAAATTTCTCAAATTGTCTCCTTAGTTTCTACTATGAACATATTTTGACTAAAGTCAGACCTGATTAGCTCAAAAAAAATTGGGACTAACCTGATTTTTACTTCTGTAGACTTCTGTCATCCTCAACTCTTTGACAGATTCTCCCTAAAACCCCGTTTAAAAGTGTAAACTATCAAGTACTTATAAATAAGCTCACCTAAACTTAAACAGCCCATCAAAATTGCCAATTCTTTGGAATTCCTTATTTGCTTACATTAAGCAAATTATCACTTTTAATCAAACACTCAAAATTAGTTAACAATCCTAAACACCCCTAAATAAGCACCATGCATCATCTAATTATCTAAACCATTACAATCTTAAAACAAAATGAAATCTTAAAAACACAAACAAACATAGATCTTTAGAGTTGAACCGAAAAACACTTGACATGCATTTATCAACACTAATTTTTTTAATAGTTAACTAATAACCTGATCCTTAACACCAATTCTGATCATAGCAGATAGACCTGATGCAAAGTATAGAATTACCCGCTATATCTAATTTATGCGTAACCGATTATCATCTCAAAGTTAATGGACACGCACATTATCATCTTTAAACTGAACACACACATTTTTTCCTCTCTAAACTGAACACACATCGCAGAAATACATGTGCGATGATAAACTGTCCATCTAAAGTTAATGGACACACACAATGAACAATTTATACCTAAAACGTAAACAAAATAACAAAGTCAAATAACCTAAAAAACTCGACAGAAACTACAGTCGTATCAGTGAACCTTATTTTCGATTGATAGCAACGTGTGTTTTAAATACAGATGCGAAACAAACTGAGAGGGAGAAGACACTTACCAAGAGAGGCCATGAAATTTCCACATTAGGTAAGGTGAGTCTTGTACACACGCCTTCTCCACCAACAGCAGGTCCCCAAGAGAAAGGACCTGCACATAAGCCAACATTGCAATTCACCTGCATAATCACACAAATAGCAATGCTTTTTAATTATAGTAGTATCCATGGAACAAAAGATATTGGAAGATAAAATTATTAAAGTAACCTTGTGTGCGTTTTCCGGTGCATGGCCTCCTTTCATAAGGCGTCTTGAGAAGCACCAACTCAGTTACGATTCCAAACTCAAGAGCGAGTTGAAGAATGACCTGGTACTTGACACATGTACAGAAAAGAAGAGGCAAATTGGTAAATTTAGGCGAAAGTCATTATAATTATGTACAATGAAAAAAGGGACATACCTGCGTAGTATCTTCCAGTAAGGTTCTTTACCACTTTTGTTGCACATTCTTCCTCTGTTAAATCCAAGATCTGGACTCATCTAGGATATCATGATCATGATCAATGCGGAATAATTAAACAGATCATAATCAAGAACAAGGCTTTTACTAATAAAGATTACTATTAAAATGCTTATAAATAAGCTACTAATAATAAGCTACTAAACCTAGGCGCCTTATAGGACATGACGCCTAGAGAACACACACACACCTTTGGTTTACATTGTATCTGAATCAATGAATAAACCTAGGTGCCTACCCTCTTTATATAATAGAGGGACTAGGGTTTACAAGCCAAACCCTAGCTTACTAACTAAGCTAACTAAATAATACATAATAGGTCCTCATTGTTTCTTCTTTCTTCATTTCTGCTTGTGGGTTTTGTAATCATCAAATCTGTAATTCCCAACAATCTTCCCCTATTTGATATTACAAAACAACCTGTATGAAGAAACAATGGTAAAACATGTCATCACAATAATAAGCTGCATATCATGAATCTTCTTCCCCTTTTTGTAATCATCTAATATGGCTTGTGCATACTCGTAAACGCTTCCCCTCACGGGATTGCATTAGATGGTAAGTATATGAACAATAAGCTTCCCCTTAAAAGTATACTAACCATCTCGTGAATCTCGGACTTGAATTGGCTTGAAATAGTAGGTATCAATGAAACATCCAAGTGCAATAACATCCTCCTCTCTCATGTAACTGTTGCCTCAGCCGGCGATCTACCTCAATCCTTTGTTGCATCTCACAAAAAGGGTGAACTTGTTACATAATCGATTAAAAAGCTAATGCATCAAACGTCTTCACAATATCCTTATCTGATTTAGTGCGAACAAGACATGTGGATTACACCTAGTTATGAGTTCATGATGGGTCCCAGACCTAAATCCCCATAACCGTCCATCGAATCTCATCGAATCTCAACAATAATAAGACTATCTGATCCCAGATCATAACGATATTTATAACCAGATACAAATGAAAAAATTAGAACCTCAGCAGGATTCATCGTTGATACCCTGATCAACAACCTCCTCCCTAGCCATTGAAATAATAATGTGGTTTAGTCCTGGACCAAACACACAAAATTATGTATGTAAAAAACGACTTTAAACACCAAACCAAATCAAAGAGAGAAACCAAGCCTAAGCATCAGTAGTATCCAAGATCCAATGGCGTCTATATACATAACAATATTGTTGTCTTATATCTGATCAACACAACAGCATAAACCGAAACAGAACCAGTAGGAACCACAAAGCCAACCAGCATGAACCATGAACTACAGCAGACCATGACAACATACAGCAAGAACAAGATGAAACTAGCAAAAACGCAATGACCCGAGTAGGGAATTACTCGAGTGTGATCAAACAAATGAGACATATGCTTACATGTTACTCAAATCAGCCCAGCAAGATATATGGGAAGAATATAATTCCTATAAATCTGGTACAATTCCATAAATTTTCCCTTTCCCCCCCCCCCCCATAATGTCTGGAATTAATTTTGGTAAAATATACGAATCCCCAACAATCAGAGATATATATTAAAACAATCCTTTCCCAAACCACGACTTATCACCATATACTGCTTCCAAAATTTGTGACTTCAATAACCAATCTGCCAAATAATCACGTAGGCCCATTTACATACCATATGACTAGCAGATTCAACCAATACACACAACGCACAAGAGCAGCACAAGAGCAGCCATCATTCCCACTACACACCATCCTTAACAACAATGTTTGTGACTTTTCTTTTAAACCTGCTGTTTTCTTTGTAACTACGACCACCTGCTGCTGTTATCACACGTACACCAGCAGACCCATAAAGTAGATAAACTAAAACAGCAGAAACAAACATATAACTCGTACAGATACCAAGATCCATAGATAACCTAAACCTTAAATCCAGACGACGCCTTAAAAGTGTCATAAAATCGTCGCAAAATCTATTACAAAACAGCATCTCCTTCCTCCCATATGCTTTAGCAACACATTATTTGTTCACTGTTCTACGCTAATCAGTCTACATACTGTTTCACATCTGACATAGATCTGTACCATATCCATCAGCGACACTTTTTCTGTAGCAAAGTTGTCGCTAATTCATGGATCCTGCGTTTCGAACAAGAATGAAGCATAAATACCATCATGATCACGTCACAGATGAGATAATCAATTTAGAAGCCTTCATGTCTCATTACTGCTGCTGCCTTTAAACAAATTAGGGTTTACATAAAAACTCTAATTGCCCAATACGCTTTTTTATTAAAAATAACAGAAAAATAATTTTACATGAAAACCTTATCAACCCTAGATCAAGAGCCACGAGGCTCTGATACCAATTGTTAAATCCAAGATCTAGACTCATCTAGGATATCATGATCATGATCAATGCGGAATAATTAAACAGATCATAATCAAGAACAAGGCTTTTACTAATAAAGATTACTATTAAAATGCTTATAAATAAACTACTAATAATAAGCTACTAAACCTAGGCGCCTTATAGGACATGACACCTAGAGAACACACACACACCTTTGGTTTACATTGTATCTAAATCAATGAATAAACCTAGGTGCCTACCCTCTTTATATAATAGAGGGACTAGGGTTTACAAGCCAAACCCTAGCTTACTAACTAAGCTAACTAAATAATACATAATAGGTCCTCATTGTTTCTTCTTTCTTCATTTCTGCTTGTGGGTTTTGTAATCATCAAATCTGTAATTCCCAACATCTTCTCTAAACTGAACACACATATTTCACCCTAAAAGTAGCAGCAATTAATAAGCCCGACAAAATATTGCGACCTAAAATTGCAATAAGAAAATAAGCAGTATCAAACGCGCATCCCATTATCTTATTCCTTTGTCTAACAAATTAGATATATGCAGAAGTAGCATCTGATGCAAACCCGCGCTGAATGCCACCTTCAACAGAAGTTGATCCATTGCTATCATTCTGTCCCACCATCGGATTACCCGCTACTATCTGCAAGCAATCCACAATTAATGAGCCTAATACTATTATTTTTACACTACTTCCACACATGACAGAGATGCATACATTTTAGGAGCAAGTATTTTACGCTACATCCATATGTGACAAAGATACACATTTTATGAGCAAAAAAGGGTCTTTTGCCTCATGTCGGTCTACTTTTCGGCTATTGAAACATGGATATCGAAGTACTTATCATCGAATATTGAAACATGGGCCTCAAACCAAATATAATTTTAATAACTTAAATTTACTGAAAAGGATCCAAACCCGCCCCTGATCTGCCCCAGGTCCGTCTACTTCCCGGCTATCGCCAGCCATAACAGCTGCTACTTGCATACATCATACTGATAGTACAATGACCAGGCATACCATTCAAGCTCATTCATTACAGCCCAATAGCATTACTCAATCAACACCAACCAAATGCTCAGACCAGTAACCCACTCAATTCAACCCACTTTAAAACATATACAACATCAAACTTCACTTTAATTTCTTATAGGTGAAACTCAACACAAAAGTGATTGCGTCAATTTTAACTTAAGTTTGATTGATCCCGTGATACATGTGACACTAAATTTATTAACCTAAAAGGCATCATGGGATTTTATAGGCATTCATAAATGTTGTGTCCATAAAAGTTAATATATCACCCACATTTGATTAAGACAAACATGTAAAGATTGCAACTCCAAAGTAAGTTCTTTATAGACATCTTTTTAGAGTTTAATGTAAGCTACAATTTCTTTTGCTTGATAACTAAAAATGTAACTAATCTGACTCCCAAAAGTCATGTACCATAAAAATTAATACATACTTAGAAGGTGTTTGGGAAAGCTTAATTGAAAAACTTATGCCTACACTATTACACTTACAAATATCTTATTAGCTTATGAGGTGTAAAAAGGAGTGTTTGTGGTATATCTATAATGGTCAAATAAGCTATATTCCGCTAAAATAACCACTAAGTTGTGGCCTAGTGGAAAAACAATCATCACTGAAATATAATATAGTTCAATAATTTCTGCTTAGGTGCAAACAAATCTCAAGTGCCATACAGCCTTTTCCAAGAAAGCGAGGGCTGTACGTAGTTCAAGTTTGTGTAGCAATCCTTGACTTTGAATAAGCTATTCTTGAATAATATAATCAGGGACAAAACTATAAACGATGTGTAGCAATGACTGATATTGCACGAAACTAATTTCTAACGTTCTGATAAGCGACATAAAAGATAAGAATAAACAGTACCTGCAAACTTTGTGTTTCGCTTTAATATGATACTCGTTCCTTCATAATCCATTAAAAAAAGGGGTTAATCGAAGCAAAATTTTGCAGCCATAACCGAGCTCTCATTGACTAACATATCATGCTCTTGATTCAAATTCACAATCTCTTGTGCTCTCCACGCCTCCACTTATTCCTTTTCCCGTCTCTCAAGCGTATGAAGAAACCTCATTTGCAATTCCTCTTGCTTCTCAGTCACGCCCTTCATCGGTTTCTAAAAAAAATCCTCCCACTTTTTCTTGCGTTTACAAATTCACACTGTCATTCACAAACTCAGAATCAAAACGTTGAAAACAAGCAGAAATTCACTAATCTAATCTAATTGCAGCAATAAAAATTTAAAGGGTTTCAGAATGATATAAATGACAGCTACATCACCTAAAGGTGACTTACCACATGTACTTTTGTAGTCACCTTCGTTGGTCATCTTTGATTCCTAGATAAGCTTATGCAAGAACTGTGTTTCTCCCAATTCAACATTTTGTGGAGTTTACCAAGTTCATTGAAGAACTCGGTGTCTTTGAGAACCATATTCGCTTGTATGGTGTTTCCCTGTTAGAATGGAAACTGGTCAGGACCTGCATAAGTCATGTGAATGGCAACTTGTCATGTATGTAATGTAAGTTTTAAAATAGATTACCTGGGATAATTTTCTGGAAACCTGATGAGATGGCCTTTTTGGTAAGGAACACACGGCCTCAATTTTGTTTTGATCTAATGCAGAATGATTTAACATATGTTGAGACAATCTTTCGAGTACCGCTAATGGTTGATTATTCGTGGGTTGAGAATTACTTGAGGAGACATTACCCTATAGAATTTCAAAAATATAAGCGACATGACATATCAAATATGAGATTTTATAAACATTACTACCAAATCGAGTAAGGAGTTATATGTTCTTTTAGAAACATAATAGCTTTATAATATGTATTTCTGGAAACTAAAAGTGCGGACTCACTTGTCAAAAAACTTCCAGAAAACAGAAGCTCCTAAATTATTTTAATGCCTACCTCATAATTAAAAATTGGTGGTTCTCTAATTATTAAATTCACATCAACATTGCGATGGTAATTCTAACCTAATTATACTTATAAATGGTTCGATTTTTTTATCTCAGGTTCTGAACTTCTAACAATTTACAGAAGTTTAGAAAAGAGACACCAAAAAGGTTGTGGTTCAAACCAACTAATGTGTAGTTATGTATACCTCTTTCAACACAACTCTGTTTCGACCAATACCTAAACCTCCCCCATCTTGGCAGCTCTAGCTTATATGGTGATGGAAATAGTGAATGAACTGTAATACAAATATCTAATGCAGGGGATAAATTTATAGCTCACAAATAGGATTAATCTCGAAAGCATACCTACGAACTCTCATGAAATCCTCAAACTCCACAGCCGCATCCCTCGGTGCAGCATACCCATATCCATAATTCAGGCTGCTGAAAGCAAAAATCACATACGCTCATTAGCCCACGAATAAGCCTAAACAAACATTGTAATGTTAACAAAATCATATAGGTGGCTATGAACCTTCGGATAACTCATCCCCACAACCACAACTAAGAACATCTTGTAAAATAAAACTAACCTTTAATGTATGAACAAATGTAGACCGTAACTAATTAAATTGCTAAGATATCAACTCCAAATCTAATTCAATAACAATCTTAGTAGGTTCCAATCTCTTATATCATAGGTTCTTGTTTGGCTTTATATTGGTTGTGTTTCATCAATTTGGCTTTGTGTAAACAATGCTGTGTGCAAAACAACATGTATTGACTTCAGCATTTAGCACTTAAAAAAAAACTAAAACCAGCAAGCAAATGTTTTTTACATATTCCTCATAACAAAACCCATCAATTGGTTACCTGTAATTTTCGTTGAAGATTAAGAGTTGAGACACCCAAAGATTTTTGCCGACACTGCTTAAATCCAATCAGCAACATGGAGATATATACTCCTCCTCCTCATCCTCTTGCAAAACAAAATTGAGATTCAAAAACCCCTAAATTTTATGTTAACCTAATTTTCAATTGAAACCCTAATAGAATGAAAATAAATATTCGAAACAGAAATTTTTTTTACATGAATCTGTGGGTGTTATTACACTCATCTTCTTCCTCATGATGAATTTAAGGTTTAGGTTATCTATGGATCTTGGTAGCTTCTGGGTTTGTGAATCTGTGGAGAAGAAACTTGTGTGTGAGAGATGATGAGATAGTGGTGTTTGTAGACACGTACCTCATACGTGTATGATTTTGAGAAAATCATGAGTCGGTGAGAAACAAAATTAATTGCATTTATGGCTGCCCTCGGGAGAATAATCTTCATGTTTAATAAAAGGTATAATTAAATCAAGAAAAAAAGATTGGTTACATCACTATGGCTATGGACGAATTGGTAAGTATCCATTTAAGTAAATATATAGTGTTCCGAATTATGTGTTGCAAATTACAATTATTTTGTTTCGATTCAAATATGTTATATGTTTCGATTGACTATGTTATAATTTATTTGTGTTTAATGAGGACCACGTAAAATTTGGTGGAAATCACCTTGATATATTTCGATTGATTATGCTATATTGTAATTTATTTTTCTAAGTAAAATGTGATTGAGGAAGATTAACCAGGTTTAACATGTTTTATCTCTTTTCATTCTTAAATTTAATTGTTAGTAGATGATATGGATTGATGAAAATGATTATTTTCTAGTTTATATTTTGTGTGTTTTTTATGCACACCAACTGTGTTATGAATTGTGTTTGTGTAATTGTCATTTGTAGGAAAAAATAGAGCACCTGATGATTACTTATAACCAAGAGGCGATGTCCTAGAAAGATCATTCCTCCGTTGAATGTGTTGGATTTTGCAAGATTCGAGTTACGTGCTTTCTAGAGCTATATGAATGCAAGTTATTCTATGAATGTTACTGACCATACAATGGGTATGTAATTATTCATTGTGGTTAATTCCATAATTCAACCAAACACAGTCAATATCTTATATCTTTTCTACATTTGTTTCTGGATGAAATGATGAGATGGAAAAGCGAAAAGAAATAGTCGGTAAGTACCCTCAGCTAGCTACAATAATCATAGTTGCTCTCCATATACTATCACCATATGATATGCCTTACTTCGTTTTCTGACTAATTTATAATCGTTTATATGATGGTCCTACCCTTTATATCCAGTTTTTTGATCTATTTGATAAGAAACATAATGCCGTTATTCAACTCGAGGAGTTTACCCATGTATTTAGCATCTTCCATCCTTGTGCCCCAATAGAACAAAAAAATGATTGTATGTTCTAAGAACACTATCCACATGAATTAGTTTTGCAGGCGTATTCATGGTACTGTCTTTTTCTCATTTTTTCCCTGCTTTATGCAGGTGCCTTCAGATTATATGATTTGAGACGAACTGGGTACATAGAACGGGAAGAAGTAAGTCATTAATTTGTTTCCTATATCAAATCTTTCTCATACTCATTATCAATGATTTTGTTGTTATTTGTTTCTCAGTTTCAAATGATTTATTGCAATTTGTTTGTGTACAATTTCTTATTCTATAATAAATGACATTTTTTAAAACAAGAAACCAATACCTTAATTTAGTATCTTGAAAATAGGAAAAGTTTAGCAATTTGAAAGTAGTGGATGGAAAGACAGACTTAAGATGTGTTCCTTTCATGCTCCTAAGATTAGGCTACTTCGGAGCCTTTTTCTTTATTCTCAAATTTTATATTTTTTTTTCATTCTCACATTTAATATCTTTTTTTTTCATTCTCACATTTCTGAATTTAATATAAAAGAAGTTAAGCTTTATTAATTTTTTGCATTATGGGTTTGCGATTTTTTTTAACCTCTGAATAAAACCAGACCATCCACTGCGGTTTGGCTGATAGCTTTGTTGTATATAATTCTTATATATAATATGAACCAAGATGAATTCATCCGCTTTAACTTGAGTTACTTTTAGTAATACTAAAAGAAAATTGTATGTCATCAAGCAGTATTTAGATAATCGTTGACCATTTTTTGTATTGTGGTTGTTAGAAACAAGCAAAAGAACCCGCGCGTTGCGGCGGGGCTAATTTTTTCCCGAATAATATTTTTTTTTACGTTTCGGGGGGTTTTTTTGGGCTATGCGTTATGGCGGGGCTAATTTTTAATATTTTCTTTTTTTGTATGATTCGGGGAAAAAAAAATTGCGTTGGGACGGGCTAATTTTTTCCCGAATATTTTCTTTTTTTGGGACGGTTTTGTAAATTTTTTTACGGGAATTTTTGTGTAAGAAAATCGTAAATAGTTAAAAGGTGAGGGTCCGTTTTCTATTTTTTTTTTACTTTGGGCCAGATTTTAGGCTATTTTTGGGTTTTTTTTTTTGGCTAATTTTTTCCCGGATATTTCCTTTTTTTGTACGATTCGGGAAAAAAAAATTTGCGTTGGGACGGGTTAATTTTTTCCCGAATATTTTCTTTTTTTGGGACGGTTCGATATCTTTTTTTGTGGGCCGATGAATGTAAAAAAATTGTGAACAATAAAAACTTGACGTGTTTTTTTTGTTAATTTTTTTACGGGATTTTTTTTGTAAGAAAATCGTAAATAGTTAAAAGTTGAGGGACCGTTTTGTATTTTTTTTTACTTTGGGCCACATTTTATGCGAATTTTAGGCTAGTTTGTCGACAAATGTGTATATTTGTAAAAAAATAAATTTATATGGCTTATGTGTTGGGCCTCATGTTTAAAGTGTTTTTTTTTTTGCTATATGGGTTTTTTTTAATATAATGGGTTGTACGTTTGTGACCATATCGGTTATTTTAAAAGTTTATTAGGTATGAACACATTTCCGCGGGTATTTTTTTTTATCTGAATAAATCTAAAACGTTTGAATATTTTTTTTTACTCCTACTTTGTGCATACGTCTTTAAGAATTTTGCTACCGGTTTCACTAAAGAGTACCTTGCACTTTTTATCGCATATTTGACCTATGCTAAGTAAGTTAAAGCTAAGATTTTCTATATGGCTAACATCATGAATAGTTAGAGAGTTGTGAGTAATCGTACCTTTTTCGATGATCTTGCTTTTTGTGTTACCACCAAACACTACGTTACCTCTATTGATGGCTTCATAGGTTGAAAAGAGATCTTTTGTTGCCCGTCATGTGTCATGAGCAACCACTATCTTTGATCCATTCATCCAGTTCTAGTTTGACTTTTAGGCGTACCTAAAATCACAAAAGAACTCAAGCATTTGGTCCCCAATATCTCATGGGTCCGTTAGCGTTATACATGTCGTTTGGTTGGTTCATGAATGGATATGGTAGACAAGATCCCCAAGGGCCAAAGTTAGGGGGTTGGAATTGATATCCCTCTTGTGTTAAATAGTTCCAACCAGCTTGGTGATAGTCACTCTTAGGGTATAAGGTGTTAGGTCTCCTATGGGGCGTTTTAGGACGTGTTTGGATTTTACTTCTCCCTAGACCTTGACCAAGTTTTAAAGCTGGTGTTTGTTTCACATTGTTTACAGTGGTGTTACGTGAAAGTTTCTTAGTTATTTGTACTACACTAGTTCTTTTTATTACGTTTAAGTCAAAAAAATTAAAATCCTCTGCAGAGGGCCGGTTCCCTAAGATTGAACTGGCCGGTTCTCTTGCAAAGGGAACCGACACTGCCGGTTCTACACTAAACATTTTTTCGTCTACATGACCTAATTTTTCTGTTTTTGTTTTGCTAGTAGAGGCTATACCCTCTGTGAATCCAATCCCATGTTTATCTTTTAGTGATCTTTGGTTTTCAATCATTTCTTGCAAGACGTAACTACTACTTTCGAAAAAAGCTAGTTTTAAAGATAGTACGTTTACTTTAGATCGAAGGTCAACATAAGATTTACCTTCGACACTAACTTTGTTCTTTTCTAGTTGATCTAGTGTTTTCCTAAGAGCACAAGCCTCATTGTTTAATAACTCATTATTAACCTTTAGGTGTTTGTTTTTGTTGATTATCTTAAGACTAATTTTGCATAACTTGTTATACTCATTTTGTAATGACTCGCTATCTAAAGATGAACTACTATAGTAAGGATTATCAAAGAGTACCTCATTGTTATCTAGCGCCATGAGACAAATCTCATCCTTCTTGGAGTCGTTTCTTTATCACTTTCACTCTAACATTCTCCAACGAACGCTTTTTGGTCGTTAAAGGAGTGTTTGGAAATCAGTTAGGAAGTGATTTGGATCACCACATGTGAAGCATCTTTGATCCTTCTTTCCCTTTTTCTCTTCCTTTATTTTCCAGAAACTCTTCTTGTCGTCATGGGGTTGACGGACGAATTTTCCTCTTCGCCTAAAGAATTTCTTGAAATCTCTCACGGCCATGGCATACTCTTCATCACTTCCCGAACATAACTCCTCTTCATCACTTGATATTTTCCTTGCTTTTACAGCAAGAGATTTGTACTTTTCCTTCTTAACCATAGAAGCTTCCGAGTCATTCTCGAGCACTACCTCATAGACTTTTAGGTTGCCAATGAGTTCGTCTAGAGGTAGTGTCGACAAGTCCTTAGATTCTTTAATTGCCATCACCTTTGGACGCCATTTAGTGGGGAGAGCCCTCAAGAATTTCCTAACATGGTTACTGTTAATACAAATAATGTCTAAAAATGTTATTTATATTTCTCGACCTCTCGATGTTTTGATAATAACAAAATGTAAAAACGTTTACGATAAAAATAAACGTTTATAAATTACTAACCGTAAAATTCTATTTCTAAGATTAATCACTTAAGGTATGGATAAACAAATCATTAAACATGATTAGTGATTAAGAAAATATTTTTCTTAAACCTTACATTTCTACAAAAGTGTTTTTATAAAAATATAAAAACAAAATATTTATTTATAAAAGAAATGTATTATTAAAATAATAAATTTGAAATCAGATTTTTTCCCCCAAAATGGAAGGTTCTAAAACAGATAACACATTCCCCACAAAAAGACAAAAAGAGGAGCGTAGTCTACGGCGGCCCCCTAATATATTTGGGACCGCCGCCAGCACAACGGCTCTTTTTGTCTCCTATAAATACTGGGCCACCCCATCTGAAAAACAGAACCTCTTGCCACGAATTTTCTCAGATCTACTTTTCTCTCTTCTTTCTTTCTTTCTAAAACACATATCTTAATCACTAACATACCTTGATCTTGTTTCAAGTGATTAATTCTTTCTTCCTCCCTTCTTCTTCTAATCAAGTGCAAGAGAAGAACAATCGTATTCTTCTACATACGAATTGTTATTAAGTGATCTCCTTCTTCCTCCTCAAGATCACAAGTCTTTATTATATTAACTTTGTGTTGTTGTGTAAATTGGATTGTGTGTAGATCCAATTGTGTAAATTGTGTATTTGTGATTTGGATTGTGTGTCAATCCAAGAGTATATATCTTGTGAGTGTGTAAAGACTTAGTGAAGTCTTAGATTGGTTCTAGCTAAGATTAGGACTCGACATCTAGCTTAGTGTCGGAAAAGAAAGTAAGCGACGTGTAAACGGTTTTCTCCGCCTAAAGGGAGCTTGTTGACATAGTGAAATCTCGAGTGGAGTACTCGGGGAGTGGAGTAGGAACGAAGAGGTGCTTCGTAGCCGAACCACTATAAATCTTGGTGTCTTGGTTTGATCGTTTCTTTCTCTATCTCTCTATATTGTTATTGTTTACTTAGTTCATTACATTAGATAGTTTAGTTGTGATTCATATTGTTGATTGATTGACATACAACTCGAATCAAAGCATTTTATAAGCAAAGTTTTAAAACGGTCAAATTAACCGGTAAACTATTCAACCCCCCTTCTAGTTTCCTACAATTGGTATCAGGAGCCAAGGTCACTCAAGATTTTTAAAATATATTGTATTTTAAAGCTTGGATCGATCTATGGATTCCGACAAATATCTAGAAGGGCAATCTATGCAAAGACCACCACTTTTTGAAAGTGATAGTTTTATTTATTGGAAAAATAGATTCGAGACATATGTTAAATCAAAAGATCTAGATCTTTGGCATGTTATTACCAATGGTGATTTTCAACCCATTATTCAAAATCCGGAAACCAAACTCGATGAGGTTGTCCCTTTTGAAAAACAAACTGATGATCTTAAAAGAAGGCTTGCGAAAAATAATGAAGCCAAAATGGTTATTTACAATGCTTTGCCTAGAAAAGAATATGAACGAATTTTCATGTGTAATACGGCAAAAGAAATTTGGAAAACTTTGTTAATCACCCATCAAGGTAATAGCCAAGTCAAAGATAATAAGATCGACCTTTTGGTTCAACAATATGAACAATTCGTCATTTCCGAAGACGAATCTATAGATAGTGCTTTTGCTAGATTTAATACTATTATTACTAGTCTTAAAGCTCTTGATGAAGGTTATTCTAGTAAGAACTACGTAAGGAAGTTTCTTAGGGCTCTACATCCTAAATGGAGAGCAAAGGTCACGGCGATTGAAGAGTCAAAAGACTTAACATCACTATCTCTTGATGAGCTCATTGGAAACCTCAAAGTCCATGAGATGATCATCAAGAAAGATTCCGAAATAGTCAAAGCAAAAGTTGAAAGGAAATCTCTTGCTTTAAAGGCTAAGAAAGAATCTAGTGATGAAGAGTGTTCGACTTCCGGTAGTGAAGACGAAGAGTACGCCATGGCGGTAAGAGACTTCAAGAAGTTCTTTAAGAGAAGAGGTAGATTCGTGAGACAACCTCGGAACGACAAAAAGACATTCCAAAGAAGCCGTGATGACAAGACCGGTAAAAATGATAGAAAATGCTTTTTAGATGCGAGATCCAAACATCTTATTGGAGAATGTCCAAAGTCCACTGAGAAGACAAGAACCAAGAGCAATATTGTGGAGGTTTCTTTAGTGATAGCGGTGAAGAAGATGAATGAAAGGTCAAAGATGAAAACGTGTTTCTTGTAGCTCACACATCAAGTAGTTAATTTTTCCGAATCATCTTAGTTTAGTGATGAAAACTCATCAATTGATGATTTAGCTTTAGACAACGAATATGATAAGTTATGCAAAATGAGTTGAAAGATAATCACTAAAAGCAAAAAGTTAAAAGCTACTAGAAATAGTCTAGAAAATGAGTTTATAGAATTAAAAGATAAATTATCCACACTCGAGAAAAACAAGGGAGTTGATCTCGATTATGCAAAGTGTCATGCACTTAAAATTAAAAATGAAAAGCTCAAAGAAGAATCTACTAGATTAAACAATTTTGAAAAGAGTACACATTGCTTGAATGAAATGTTAAATAATTAAAAAGCCTTCGATGATAAATTAGGTTTAGGGTTTAATTCACAGTTGAAGCATCCATCTAGTAGAAAACAAACTAAGGAATAAAATTTGTAAAAGCTCAAAAAAGGCGTCTCCTGATGGAGGTCCCATAAATATGGGCAACCCCCTTAATGTTTAGGCGGCCCATAAAATCAATATGGGACCGCCACCAGCAATGCCTGGACCTGAGAAAACTGTGTCTTTTCAAAAATCTATTTTAGGTCTTAGACCAAAACATATAATTGTAAACAAAGTTAAAATTCATGTTGCTAGTAACAATGAAGTTAAACAATTCTATAAGCCATTATCTAAACCCAAAGTTGGATTTTCAAAACTCAATTTTAGATCAAAAACTCCACCTCCTAGAAGAGTCAATAATAATTATTCTCGTCCTAAAACACCGCAACCAAAAAGACATGTTGGTCGACAAAACCAACGTCATGGCTTTCTCGTAAGTTGGAACAACTTTCCACGTCAAAGTTACATGCCATGGGAAATGTGTCTTCCATTCTCACATCCTAACCAATTGCATCAAATGCAAGGGATGTTTGGCACTAAAAACTTTGGACCCATGAGATATTAGGAACCAAATGTTTGAGTTTTTGTCTTAAATAAATAGATATGCCTTGGAGTTGACTTGGAGCCCGACGAATGGATCAAGGACAGCGGATGCTCTAAGCATATGACAGGTAAGCGAAAACTATTCTCTACTTACAAGGCATATAATGGAGGTAATGTCATTTTTGGTGGTAATCTTCGCAGTAACATCATTAACAAAGGTACAATTTCTAATGACTCTCTCAAAATAGATAATGTATAACATGTTGATAACTTAGGATTTAATTTGCTAAGTATAGGACAAATATGTGACAATAAGTGTAGAGTAACTTTTTCTGAACATGATAGTGAAATCACTAAGGACGTAAAGACATAGTTAGAGTGTATTAGGAAGAATTCTTATATGTGATGAAAAAAAGGAAATAAGCCAAAGATCAATTTGTCTACCAACGATTGAGAAAATGTCCAACCTTATGGCAATAGGAGATTAGGACACGCAAATATGCGTCCACATCAACACATTGGCCTCAAAGGATTAGTTAGAAACGTACCTAAGCTTAATTTGTCAACACATTTATTTTTTGTGATGCTTGTAAAAATTAAAAACAAGCTCACACTATCACAAAGCTAAGAATGTATCTCCAACGATAGATTCCTTAGAACTTCTCCATATGGATCTCTTTTCGTTTCCATTACGCCGTATACAAGTTTACGTAGAAACCGATTACACAACGTACCCTAGTCATAAGAAGATGACTACTCTAGGTACACTAGGACGAGATTTCTTAAAGATCAAACTCGAAGCTGATTTGATCCAATTCAAAATATTTTAGTAGGAGAAATCCATAACTAATTAGGTTGTTCATAGGTGTCAATTAAGAACCTCGAACCACGTGTAAGAATTGATGAAGAGGTGCAATTTGGAGAGTTTTAGCAATACCAATGGTAATAAACACATATCTACTTGCTCCAGGCACTCCTAATCAAATAGCGAGGTCGACTACGGAAATTAGGTACACTTTAAGAAAGTGAGTAGGACTATGTTGAATGAGCAATCGTTACCACAAAAGTTTTGGTGTAACGCCATAGATACTTCAACATACATTCTCAATCGAATTCTCATTAGAGCCATTCTAGGAAAAACACCTTATGAACTCTTAAGAGGTAGAAAACCTACGCTAGATTATTTCAGAGTGTTTGGAAGCAAATGCTTCCTTTTGAACACAAAAGACTACCATACCAAGTTTGACCCAAAGTCATAACAAGATGGTTCTTTTTAGGTTATTCTCAAAGTATAAATCCTATATCATCTAAACAAACAAACTATGAAAGTCGAAGATTCACTAAACGTGACGATACGATGAAACTTCTCCTCCACCCACTAAGACATCACCCTTGGAGAATGATGATTTAATGAAAGAAGAACAATTAAGGTCACCGAAAGGAAAAACCTAGAAAATGACATTGTGGATGAAACTTTAGAGGTTGATGAAATAATCAACATTAAGGAATCTAGGAGCCACCCATTAGAAAATGTCATAGGAAACCTTAACCAAAGAACCCTTAGATCACAAGCCCAAAACCAAAGTAACTTCTTTTGTTTTATATCAACTATAGAACCTAAGAACGTGAATGAAGCATTAGGAGATGGAAGTTGGATAGTCACCATGCAAGAAGAATTATATCATTTTTGTTGGCTAACACGTTTAGAGTTAGTTCCCTCCTCAACCTAGTAATATGACAATCCATAGGAACTAAAGGTAATTTTGGAAATAAAGTTAGACGAGAAAGGTTTTGTTTCTCAGAAATAAGGCTAGTTAGGTGCTCAAGAGGCAATAACCAACAAGAGGGCATCGTATTCGATGAAACTTATGTCCCCGGTTGCTAGACTTAAGTCCATTAGAAATTATTACTTATGCTTTGTGCCTATAGATTTTAAAACTATCCAAATGATGTAAAAATTGCATTCCTGAACGGTTTTATCTATAAGGAGGAACTGTGGCACAACTCCAGGATTCATTGATTTTTAAAAAAACTGGATCACATTTAAAATTTAAAGAAAGCTTATATGTCCTTAAACAAGGACCAAAGCTTGGTATGATAGATTAAAATCTTTCCTTATTAAACATGAATATAAAATAAGAATGGTAGATAACACTCTTTTTACTAAGAAGAAAAGTTCAAATCTCATCATTGTTCAAATATATGTCGATGACATTATATTCGGTTTGACTTGTCAAGACATGTGTGATGAATTTGCCAAAATCATGCATGACGAGTTCGAGATGACATATGGGTGAACTAAACTTCTTCCTTGGTTACAAATAAAACAAATGGAAGATGGTATCTTCTTTAATCAATCTAAATATATTAAAGAAATGCTTAAGAAATTTTGGGTCTAGAACGAGTCAAAAAACAATGAAAACCCCCCCAAAATGATTCCTCCGAAACTAAACTCACAAAAGATGAAGATTGTGAGTCGGTAGAATATTACCCAAGTATTGAGGCATGATAGGTGTATTATACCTAAATGCAAGTATGCCCGATAATCATGTTAGTAGTCTGCCTCTACTGTGCCCGCATCCAAGAGGCTCCCAAAACCTCTCATCTTGAAGCGGTTAAGCGTATCTTCCAATACATTAAAGGCACTATGCACTTAGGATTATGGTATCCTAAGGGGACCATCAAAGAAACCATAGTATCGCTGACTCTGATCATGCGGGAGATTATGTGGACCGAAAGAATACTAGCGGTATTTGTATGTTCGTGGGATATTGTTTGACAATCTATGGTTCTTCAAAGAAATAACCGCTCTTATGCTTATAGTCCCACTACCGAAAGGAGCCGAATACGTAAGCGCCAAAAAGGCATGTCAACAAGCACTATGATGAAACAAGCTTCTCATCGACTACGACGTAATGAACTCGACTACGTCCTATCATGTGAGACAACAAAGGTTCGATTGACCTTAGAAAAACCATGCAACATTTTCGACCAAACACATCAAATAACGTCACCACTTTCTTCATGAAATATCCAGAAAGGACAATCACAATCGAAAAAAAGTTGTACGTCCATGGACAAGCATCGCCGGACAATTCTTACAAAACCCCTAAACGTAAATCAGTTAAACTACCTACTCTATGGTTTTAGGAATGAAATGAAACACATTCCATAAATCATCATTTAGTCCTCTCTCTTGTCTCTGTCTCATTCTAGTCCATGTTCCATTCCGTGTTGTGATAACTTAAATACTTCATCCGAAGTACTTTAAGCACATTTAATTCGCTAAATGCAAATTAAAATGTCAATCCCATTTCGTAAAACTTTTGTCAAAAACCAAGTTTAAAAACCCTTGACTGAGGGCGGCCCCCATATAGGCGCCCCCAATATATTTGGGACCGCCGGTAAATATGGGACCGCCACCAGCAAGTCACAAAATGGGACACTTAAACAAAAAATATTCAAAACAGAAAAACAAACACCCCCTTACCTGCTGCACTCGACGAACACGACCCAAAACCCACCAAACTCAAAATCAACCATCTAAACATAAATTAAAGATCAAATCAACACTTATAATCAATCCTAATATCAAAAAGATCATCAATTGTAAATCATTTCATCTATTTTCTTTAAATTTGAGTCTAGGGTTCATGATGAACACCAAAAATTAAAATTGGGGATTTTTGTGTTTTCTTTCAATTTTGTACAATTAAGACAACTAGGATACAATGTATAACTAATATGCTTCCCGTAGATATAAGATTTGCATACATTAGTGAATTTGTTGAAAAAAATATTTCGAACGAAAACCCCAATTTTATTTTTAAATCACTCACGTTAGAAAAAAAATAAAATTGTTGTTATGCATTGTTAATCCAACCCAAAAACGTTTTCAAACACATGTACATATGATCTCATGAACAAATTTCTTAGATACATAACTCATAGTATTTTTTAACTGTGTTTGATGAGATAAATCAAAAGTAAGGTGAGCGTTTGGTAACTCTTAGATTTTATATTTAGGTCGAGTTAATCAATTATACTCCACATTTGTTACATCTAAAACACACACTAGAAACAATGTGCATAACCAACTACAAGTGAAACAATAATAAAAGGTGATTTCGCTTTTTGTTTTAGGAAATCATGCCTCGTAAGTCATCTGAAGATCATAAAAATACAAGAGCCTACATACCAATGATATCACATGAATACCGTACACCTATAAAATAAAAACTAAGAGACCTTAAAAGTTGTTACATTCATGAGGGTCGGGTGGTTTTTGACAACTTTGCGAATCTAAAATATGTTCGATCTTTGTTCCATTTTGTCAAGTTCGAGTGTCTCCTTGAAATAAATGAACAAATTTTGTAACACCCCCAAATTGGGTCGCAGCGGAATAAGGGTCCGGGGCGTGTTACTTCTCAGATCAATAACACAAGATATATAGAATGACCAAAAAGTCATTTGAAAATGATACATTGGATTTAACAAAGTAATCGTTACATAAGCCCGAAGCTTTAACCTTGATTCACATTGAACAAAATACAAAGATTTTCCGCCCATAACAGATAACAAAATGAAATGCGGCAAAATCTTTAATGCATGACATCCAAATCAAAACCACCAATGTATACATTGCACCTCGTGCCTATTGATCTCCTAAAAAACATTGCTTTAAAACGTCAACAATAATGTTGGTGAATTCATAGGTTTGATAAATATATATTGTAGGACCACAAGTCTCACAATGTATGATAATGCCAACACATTCAGACATCATATAAATGTAATTACGTTGCTACTAAAGCTCATGACAACACTGATGCTTGACGGTATGGATCCAAAATTAATTGCCTACTTTGCCCGTGGTGATGTTTTGATTGTCCTCTTAGTTTATACACAAAGATATAAATTAAGACAAAAATATAAAATTATATAAGTCTAAAAATCAACAAGAGCAATAAAACCGAGAAGTATAGAGAAATATTCACATCCCCGGGGTCTTTTATCCCCAACGAGGTCTGTGCTAGAAAATCGATCAGTCGAAAGAGTTGGAGTTGAATCGTAGAATTACACTACAAACTAAAAACGATTAACTAACGCGAAATTTAAATGCAAGAAAATTACAAACGTGAACTAAAACTAAAATTTAAAATCTAAATCACTATTTTTAACAAACTTGATACCTATTAATACCTAAAAATCACAAATTTAAAAAGAAAATTTTAGGAAAAAGAATTAGAATTTTTAAACTATTTTTGAATTTTTTATGAATTTTTAAAGAAAAATGAATTAACAAAAATAAACTTTTTCTAAAAATTAATGCTAAAATTTTACTTTTATTTTTCAAAAATACTAGATTTAAAAAGAAAATTTTCACAAAAAGAATTAGAATTTTTCAACTATTTTTCTATTTTTTATGATTTATTTAAGAAAAAGGAATTAACTAAAATCTATTTTAATTCCTAGAAAATACAAATTTATTTGGAAAAATAAGGAAAAATGGTTTTAAAATACTAAAAAGGTGCAGAAACCTAATGGCACAAAAAGCCCTAATTTTTATAACCTATTTAAGCTCTAATTT
>BQNB010012316.1:54409-56909 GCA_026074375.1 Tanacetum coccineum
GAATTGCTAAGAGTCAACGTTCGTCAAACTCGACCGCTAGTTCCGGTTCAAACCCAGAAATGTCTCAAGAAATGGTGCAACAACAATACGTGTTAGACCGAAAGGCATGCGAGTGCTACAAATCAACACAAGCATGATGGATCCGATCGACGTGGCTATCATCAACGCCCAAAAAGCACGAGTCCAGGCGTTATATCCACCACCACAAACTAGTCGACGCGGCTATCATTAACCTTATGTTTTTTTAATTTTAATGTCGTTTTTTCAATGTTTTTTTCATATTTTTTTTATTTCTATGTAAAGTTTTTTTATTTAAAGTAATGTGTTTTTATTTAAATGAAGTTTATTTTATTTATAATTGTGTATGTTTTGTTTTATATAAATGAAAAAAAATTAAGTCCAAAGGCACCACATTTTCTTGTGCCAATTGATACCTGTCAAAATGTGATGCCAAATGATTTTTGGTGTTATAGAGGTTTTTGCTAACATGACATCACTTTTTGGTATTTTTTGCCAACGGCACGAGGGTACCCAGTACTCTTAACCAAGTTGAGCCAACAAAATATTAGGTTGATGATGGGTCAATATGTCAAGTCCAAAGAAACTGATCCATTCATCAGAATCAGGAAAATTACTATGTAATGAAATTTCACTTGTTCATCCCATATACACAGTCTGGTTTTTTCATTTAAGAACTAAGTTAGATATCATATAACTTGCTAATGGCTAATATAAAGTAAAGTGATTGCTAAATATAAAGGGTTTACAAATGTTATCCTTAGAACAATATTCCTAAACATAATAGAAGACCACAATACAACAGGAGGCACCCCCAAACAACACTTTAACTAAAAAGAACGAAAAAGAAACACGAAATAACAAAAAGACATAAAGGCAACGAAAATAGTATTAGCCGAGCATTATTTAGTACATATATTGTTATGTGCATTAAGTTGGTCTAGCCCAGATAAGATATTTATGCCACAATGTTTGTATCATGTATATAATGAATGTCCTATACCGGACGAACTTAATGCACATAACAATATACTCGGCTAATAAATAGAACAATCAATGACAAATTAATTAACGACCTGAGCTTCACTCGTTCTCCTCATTGTCGTCACCATCACTCCCATCACCATCCTCATTCTCACTCACATCACCATCCCCACTATCATCACTCTCACTCCATCGGTCTCTTAGATAGTGAGGTCAAGATCTTTGATTGAAGATCGTCGATTGGTTCTTCCGATAGAACTATATTGAGCATCCGGCATCACATATTTCGCCACATAAGAAAAAGGGAGAATTTCATATATACCAATAAAAGTTTAAAAATTACATATTTCCCTAAAACACAAGTTATCAATGCATGATGTACAATGCTCTTAAAGCATGTTTTAGGGATATATGTAATTATTGAAGTTTCCTTGAGGATATATTTAAATGCTCCGAAGAAAAATAGACGAATTGACTGAAAATAACGTTCAAAAAGTCAAAGAAAAAAAAGCTAATAGGTACACTAAAAATAATGGGAGACGTATTCCAAGGATTTGGTTTCACATGCACTGAATTCAATGCGAGTACATGCTCATGGATGACACACATAAAGGTAAACTATTACTTTTGTTTCTTTAATTTATTTTAGTGATATAGTTGATATAGAGAGTGTTACATACATATCTTCTATGTTCATGCAAAAGCCCACTCAACTCGTCCATTTTCCTTATGTGGCGAAACATGTGATGCCGGATGCTCAATATCGTTCTATCGAAATAACCAATCAAAGATTTTGACCTCGCTATCCAAGAGACTGATGGGAGTGAGAGTGATGACGGTGGGAATGGTGATGGGAGTGAGAATGAGGATGGTGACGGGTGTGATGGTGGCGAGAATGAGGAGAACGAGTGAAGCTCGGGTAGTTAATTAGTCTGTCATTGATTGTTCTATTTATTAGCCCGAGCATTATTTAGCCCATATATTGTTATGTGCATTAAGTTCGTCTAGCTGATATAGGACATTCGTTATGTACATGATACAAACAGTGTGGAATAAATGTCTTATTTGGGCTGGACCAACTTAATGCACATAAAAATATATGCACTAAATAATGCTCGGCTAATACTATTTTCATTGCCTTTATGTCTTTTTGTTATTTCGTATTTTTTGGGGCCACCTGTTCTTTTTAGTCAAAGTGTTGTTGGAGGGGGGAGGGGATGGGGGTGGGGGTGCCTTGTGTTGTATTGTGGTCTTCTATTATGAGTTTTTTTTTCTTTGACTGTTTAGACATTAATGTAGCTATTACACAAGACGCCGTTGAGTTGGTCTTAATGTGTTCTACACTCCTTCCCTTAGTTGTTATCTTATTTAAACATTTATTCATCTTAGTAAAATGTCTTCCAGCTTCGATACTACGACATACTATAAGGTGATACTTCATTATACGATTAAGTCAAACTTAATATGGAAATTGATCAAATCTTTCACGCCAAAGTAA
>BQNB010012316.1:61909-79467 GCA_026074375.1 Tanacetum coccineum
GCAAAAGTACCTTGTGCACCAACAAAAACAGAAAACACACTACAAAATAAAAGTCATCTACTTACTAAAGGTTTTGTTTACTAATGAGGCAAACAGTCATTTAAACTATTTGTAACCTTTTGTGACTAATGCTTATTAAAGATAAAAGTAAGCAAAAAAATTATGTAGTTTTTAAAAAAAAAATCGGGGTATATAATTTCTCTAATGTCCCTTTTGCTTACTAAATATAATGTAAGAATAGACTTTTAGTGATCTTTTTATTACTTACTCTTTTCTCTTTAGTGGGAGTTAACAAGCTAATTAGAAATGAGAAAAAAATAAGTAATAAAGGGATCACTAAAACTCTATTCTTACACTATATCTAGTAAGCAAAAGGGTCATTAGAAAAATTATATACCCCGACTTTCTTATTTAAAAGTGCATAACTTTTTTGCTTACTTTTATCTTTAATAAGAATTAGTCACCAAAAGTTACAAATGGTTTAGGTGACTGTTTTAAGCAAAACCTTTAGTAAGTAAATGACTTTTATTTTGTAGTGACACTTGGAACAAAGAACACGAAATTTTTTCCACGTGAAAATATTTATGTTTAAACCGAAATTGATGACCAAAAATAGTATTTCTTGCTTGCTCATCCATCCAAAAATAGAATCGATAACTGGAGAGAAATTAAATGATACCTTCCATGAGTGTCGTATACACCAGAGTCACTACCATGTTTGGCCATTTTTATATTTTCGATATGGATTGGGAAAAGTAAATTAGGAAACTTTTTCCCCTGCTTCAAACAAAAACAAAAGCATGGTTACTTGCTTATACTTCTAATCTTTCTTTTACTTCAAGTATGATTTTTCATGTCCGAAAGTAAGCAAAAATGGTACACAATAATATAGCCTTTTAAAGTGAAAGATATGCCTAGCTAATTAAGTAGCTAGATATAGTTCATTTCCATTCTATTTTTGTGAAAAAGGTATTAATAATATTTTGAGGCACGCATAGCTCCTCCTGAGCATACTTTACTCGCTACCTTTATTCCACAGAAAAAAGTGCAAGAATTTATAATTCGAGTTGTCAAATAGAACTTGGGACATATTGTTTTTTATTTTTATTTTTTTAGCACAACTACGAGCCTTACGTGAATGTTAATCGTAATAAAACTGAGATTCGAATATTTTGAAGTGCGACTGCTTTGGGCTTAAAGTGTTATACTTTCTTTAACTTTAACAAACTCGAAAAATTTATCAAGTATTATCCTTACAATACATATATAATTAGTATAGATTATGTATCAGCGACGGAACCAGAACACAAGTCATCATGTGCATTTACGAAAAATCAAACAATACTACATGCACAACTTTTTACGACCAGTGCATTAAAAAAAAGTTTTTTTTAACAAAATTAACGCTACGAGACAAAAATCTATGGGTGTCCCGGGACCCCCCGGAACACCCTTGGTTCCGTCCCTGTTATGTATGAATATAAAGGTGTTTATGATAAATAGTTATCAAGGAAATCAACCTATAATTATGGAATCATCGCTTGCTTAAAGTAGCAATAACTAGATCTCTAATTCCAATTTAGCAAAAAAAATATTTGTTAAGTAGACCAGCATGAAAATAATAAGCTAGCAATAGCTTTTTACTGTAGAAATTTGTATATCTTGTGTACGTAACAACTAATTTTTCGATATGATCTTTGCTAAAACATAAATTAATCACGAAAAGCATAACAGAAAAACTCGACAGATAGATGACACATACAGCGAGGGTTTTTTCCACTAAGAAAAAAACCCCCCCACCCCCCCCCAAAAAAATTTAAAAAATCTCTAATTTTTTTTTTAAAAAAATAAAATGAATACTGCTCAGCGAAGGACGATAACAATGATACCACTTCCAATACACGAAACCCTAATAAAAACCCTTCAGCACCACTACGCACAACACTTCAACGCCATCCATGGCCTTCACTAGGTTACCTGGGGTAAAAACATGTTTAAAACGTCAACAACAAAGTTGAGTGAAATTCATAGATTTTACATGATCAATCAATAAGAAAAACCTTGAAAACACATTAATAAGTTCTCGGGAAAATAAATCAACGAAATGAAATGTATAGCAAACTTCTTTTTTCTATCACCGCAAATAAGCTTAAACACCGAACGTTAACAATAACATATGGGTATATTTCATATGCTAAAGTGCCTCAAGACAGGTATTATTGTCATATACCAACTAAATTTCTAAATAACAACAATATTTCCGTTATTGACAAGGTGGTCACAAGGATTCAAACTCCGGACAGTTGTCAAACCCAATAGATACTATTTAATGCATTCGCGTTTACCCAGTCAACAAGGCAATTAATAACGATTCTATGAAATAAGGGAACATTCGACAATAGCAACTTATGCGGAAACAATCTCATTATCGGTCCAGCATACCATACTAAATCATATTGTTCGATTTATTAAAACAAACATGTATCCCTCTCCGGCATGGGTTTAAAAAACATAAAGGAAATTTAATGCCCAGTCAATAACTCACCTTAAAGCAAATGATCAATTCAATCAATCAATCAACAAGCGCTGAATAAACATCACGTCTCGACCGCAGACTATATATAATATATAAGCGACGTGGACTAAAAGAATAACAATCATATATTGCATACTGTTGCATACATATATATACAACAATCATATAAAGAATCTTCAAATTGCTACGCAACAACATTTTCCATTGACTTACTAATAATATATACAACGCTTTTTAATAAAAGTTCCATTTTTAGAAAGCGTGCCGAAACTGTAAGATAATTTAACTCAAACTTGAGTATATTTCATCTTAATTTTAACTAACATACAACTCTTTGCTATTTACAACATAACTATATCAAAAGTATACGCAAGTTTGACTTCACTCTAATTCAAACTTCGTAGATTGACTTATTAAACCCAAAAATAACTCAAACATAACTTGGTCCGATAACTCTTCGTTTTTTTAAGTTACAAAGCCTACCTTAACAAAACGGATCTTAAAACATCATTTTATCATATATAAAAGCCTAATTGTCTAGATTTTAAAATTTTCTCAACAAGCTATGGTCAAGTCAAACTATCTGGTCAACAAAAGCAACCAAAGTCATAACAAAACACACTTTTTAAAAAATCTAAAACCCTTTCAACATGTATGTAACTAGCCAACTAACATGTACTCAAAACAAGCAAACATATGTTCATACTGAAAATAACTTTCTTCAAACCCCATTTTGTGACACTTGAATTATACTAGTCTATAATCACATATATGTAATAACCATCTAATTAATCAAGACATAAACATAAACAAGTGCTTACAAAGCTAGAACAAAGCTTGACTATGGTTTCCCCTTGTTGCTTATAATCAAAACATACCACAAAGAGCCACCAAAACCTTTTCAAACCAAACCACTTTAATATAACAACAATCTATCACCCTTAAACACTTCCTTATATACCAAATCACTAGAAATTGACCAAAAACTCAACCTCTTAAATACTCATTGCATGTGAGGTTTCTTTAGTGGGATTTATAGAGGATTGAACAAGGATTAATTTGGTATAATCGGATTTAAATGCATGTAAGTAACAAATTTTTGGCAATGATTTGTATGTGTGTGTGTTTGCTAGTTCGAACGGACAAGGGGGGGTGGGGAAGAAACAAGAAAAGTGAAAATTTTATAGAAGAATGAAATGAGTGTATGTACTAGTATTTATAGAAAGAAACTTTAATGATTTGGCAACTTTAACCTCTCCTTTCATAAGTCCTTGCAAGTTTAATACAAATTGGTTATATTTTCGTTACTTAGTCGACCAAACATGGGTACCATCACGTTTGTAAATATTATAAATCTGTCCCACTAAATACAGTTTAAAACCTTTAATAAAACGTTAAACCTCGCAAAACATAACCTTTAGAAACGGTTTTTACAAAAACTCAGGGAAACGACAAAAAAATACAAAATTAACGTATTTACTCTCTCGGAGCAATAATTTTTTTTTTGACTTTCTTAAATGCTAAAAACAAATAGAAACTAAATCACGGAAGGAAATTCATCAATAAATGGGAATTCTAATCAACCACATGTAGCATAACGACTATAATTATTTACGTAATTAAAAATAACTATCTTAGGCTAGGGATAGACGTTGACCTGAAACTCGGGTTGTTATAGATTGAAATGCCTCTTTCAGATTGTTCAATCTGAAATCCGAGAAAGTAGGTGAAGACACCTATCTTTGAGTTATCAGTGTAGCAAACTGTTTGCACACATTTGTGCTGGTGGACCTAAGGATAATATCATCAACATGAATTTGTATCAAAAACATATTTGTTTGAGTTTTGTAGATAAACAGAGTGTTGTCTATCATACCTTTTACAAAATTATGTTCAGTGAGATAGGTTGAGAGAGTTTCATACCATGCTTTTGAAACTTATTTAAGTCCATAAAGGGCTTTGTCTAATGTTGCAGACATTGTTGAGGAATTCACTACATCTCAAAACCTAGAGGCTGTTTGACATAAATTTCTTTTAGTTTACCATGGAGGAATGTACTTTTGACATCCATTTGATAAACTATAAAGTTTATGTATGCGGCAATGGCAAGAAAGATCTTGATTGCTTTAAGTCTTGCAACTGGAGCAGGATTTTATCATGATTTATGCCTTTATGCAATTGATGATTAAATTAAGCATTATTGCCTTATGATTACAATGCAAGGTTCCTCCTTTATTGAAAAGAATTGGAATTGTATCATGTGCTGAAGTATCTTTAATTTGGAGATGATAAGATGTAATAACCCGTTATTAAGTATCGAATGAAATTATTTGTGTGAACATATAGTTATAAAAAAATAATGCATAAAGTCGCTTAATACGCTTAGTGTATGCTTTTAACAAAGATATTTCAAAAATAAAACTATCCTTTTTCATTTGTATATTAATCATAGTCATATATAATCAGTGTGCAAATGGGAATTCATATTTGACTATATCTTTTTTTAATTGGTTTACATAATACTTAAAATGGTTGGATGTGCTATATAAAATAACTAATAGTGGCCCAATTAGTTTTAACCTAAAAGAACTTACATCATTAAAATACTAAAACAAAGATGAGAGGCAGCACAATAAGAAAAAAAAGAAAAGAAAAACGAGGTTCTAAGTTTTAGTCACAAACTAAACTAGTTGTTTGGAGAGGATTTTTGACATGAGTACACGATCAAGGAATCCTACTAATACCATTTTTCAGGTGAGTTTTCATGTACTTTTAAAATTGGGTTGCACTTTTTATTGAGAAGTACTATCATGCAAACTTGTTTAAATGATCATTATTTGTTATGTGTTTCGATTGTTTGATTTTATGCGAAAGTCGTTAAACTTGATATGCTCATATAAAGTGTTGTTATTAAATGAATATGTGGTATCGTGGATATATGTTGAGTGGTTGGAATAATGATACATGTTATATGATAATAGCAAACAAGGTCAGGTTTGCCACATAAAATATGGATATATTGTAAGAGCAAACAAGGTCGGGTTTGCCATTTATATATAAAGGAGGAAATATTGTAAAGAGCAAACAAGGTCGGGTTTGTCATTTATATATACAAAAGAGGAAATATTGTAAGAGGAAACAAGGTCGGGTTTGCCATATATAAAGATGAAATACCGTAAGATCAAACAAGGTCGAGTTTGCCATGAAAAAAGTTGGTTACTTTATTAATAAAAAATGTTCTTACATATATGTTGAACGGTTGGAACCGTTGAACTGAACGAAAATATGAATCGTTAGAACCATTGAACCGAACGGAAATATGAATCGTCTGAACCGTTGAACCAAAATGAAATATGAATCATTGGAACCGTTAAACCGAACATAAATATGAATCGTTGGGAACCATTGAAACAAACGGAAATATGAATCGTTGGAACCGTTGAACCGAACGGGTATAGGTTAAATCGTTAGACCCGTTGAATTGAACAAAATGTGAATAGTTGATGTATGCTATATTGTGATACACGTTGAATTGTTTGTTTATACAAAATATTTGATAATTGAATCGAGTATATGTTTTAATTGAATCGAGTATATGTTTTAATTGAATAGCACTTATGTGAGTTTTAACAAATTGCATGATCGTTTTACAAGTTCGTTATTTGTGAAAAAGTGTTTGCTATTACGTAATTTGTTTTGTACGCAAAAACCATGAATTCTCACTAGGCCTTTGGGGTACCCAAAACTCTTTTAAATTTTTTTGCAATCCATATAAGCTGTTTTAGGAATCAAGAGATTATTTGGGCCTGACTAAGAGTAGACGTTTTCGCTGATATAAGGTAAATTAGAGAGATTAACGCTTCAAAAAAGTGGGGTTTTACATAAGAGTTCAGAGATCTGAACATCTTCAGTTTTGTGAGGTTATCAATGAATTGGTTTTCATTGGTGTGTTTTTTTGTTCAAACTGATCATCATTAATGAGTTCATCAGTTTGAAACGGATGATTATTTTTTATCATTGTGATCAATTTGATCATTTTGATAGCTATGGATTTTTTTCCATAAGGTTTTATGAAGAATTCTCAGTTGTTAAAAGCATTTCAGTGTTCATGATGTGGAACATTTACTTTCCTTCCTTTTTGAAAACTATACCATAACCATAAACTTTAGTGGTGTATGTGGAGTTATTTACATACATACCTTCAGGTCCTGGTCTATCCTATATTTATGCAGGTACTAATGTTATACTGCACAAAATAAGAGCATCATGGTTAGTTTTGTTTAGAAACCCACCTTTTAGTGGGAGTCTTTAATCCTAAAGAACTTGATGATTCAGTCTTACTTGCTTTGAAAGACTCAACTTTCTTAGCTTGAAGAGCTTTTCTTTTCCTGAACCACTCAATGTCATTGTGATCAGATGTGGTATGAACATTGCTACGACATGTTTCATAGTTCTTTGTGACATGTTGAGAGTTTCTAGATTTGATTCCTCTTCTTAGAGAAATAATCCTGTTATGACCATGAGTATAATGATCACAACTTCCATATATTTCACATATAGGATAGTATACACAATCATTAAATTTATGATCATTATATCCACAATGTATGCAGGAAGGAAAAGGTATTGCTGGCCTTGAAAGTCTAGATCTTGAGGAAGATTCACCTTGACCAGTATGATATTGATTTATATTTATGGAAGACATAAATTAAGCATGATCACATGTTCTGTGATTTGTTCTCTTGCACTTTTTACAAAACAAGACTTCATAAAAATTCTTAAAGAGATGATTGTTTTGTCCACACAGTTTACAATTCATTTTGAATTGAGTTTTGTATTTGTTTTTAAGTGCATTAGGAGGAACCTGTTGAGAATTATTGTTTCTGAAGTAAGATGACTTATTCTTGCTAATTTGTAATTTTAGTTCATTAAGTTCTTTCATTACAATAGCCAAAGGAGGATCATCTTCCATTTTCATATTCTTTAACTTACTAGCAGGAGCTGAATTAGTTTTAGAAGCTGAAGAACTTTTGTTGCCTCTAGCAGGAGCTGAGGAAGGTTCATTTATTATGATACCTTTTAAAGTTTCAGCATTGAATGTGGATCTTGACTTCAAAATTGATTTGATAGTCTTTGGTCCAGAAACAGGCTCAACACCAGTTAGCTTCTCTAATGGAGGAAGGGGGTGCAACAGACTGAAGATTCATTCACTGAATCATAATCAGTCACTGAAGAGTCAAAGACAACAACTGAATGGTCAGTTGTGTTTCTTTGTGACTCATTTGAGGGTACCTTACCAGTATCATGATTTGACATAGTAGAATCTTCAGCTTCAGATAACTTAGGTTTATTACCACCAGTAATAGACACTTCTGAGTTATCTGCTAAAGGCTTTACAAACACTGGGTCTTTTGGCCCAGAGCTGGAGGTATCTTCAGTGAGTTGGTCAATTCTCAAGATTTTCTTCTTTTGAGTAGGAATTTGTTCATTGATACACTGATTAACTTTATTAGAGTTGTTTAGCCATGCTTCTGTAATAAAAGTTAGCTTTTTCAGTTCATTTCTTAAGTTATGATTCTCTTTTAGAATCTTAGTGTTTACATGCTGCGTTGTAAGAAGATCAAGCTTTTCTTACTTTAATACCAAAAGCTGTTCTTTGCATGTATTCAGTTCTTGAGCAAGATTTCTATACTTTGACATGAGATTGTTTCTTTGTTCTTCAACATAGTTTAGATCAATACAAAAATGATCTAGAAAGGATTTTCTATCATCATTATCTCTCATTTCAAGAAGAGTGTGAACCTTTTTCATAGAGATCTTAATCCATTCACCATTTCTAGCACTTTTTTTGCCAACAGAAACTCTTTCTTCATCAGCAAGAGACATAAGAGCTTTAACTTCAGTTACTTCATTGTCATCAGATGACACTTCTTCTTCATCCCAATCATACGTTTCAGCAATTAGACCTTTGTTTTTTCCTGAGGACGAACTGGGAGCTAAGGCACTAGAACTGGGAAGGGCTAGTTTAGCTTTGACTTTGTTGTACTTGGCTTCAAAATCTTTGGTATGCCTTGGTTCAGGTTTGTGCTCAAATGAATGGAGAAGTTTTGATTGAAAAAGTGACTAATATGAAGGAACTGATGTCGTTGACCAACAGTCTCTTGCAAAATGACCCTTTTTGAAGAACCTTTTAGATTTTGCTAAAAGAGCTCTTGCTTGGTATTCTTCTTCAAGGTCATTCATGTACTCTTGACTGCTTCTTGTATCCTCTTCATCATCAGGACTATCTTGAAAGTCCTGGATAATAGAGGAAGAGAAAAAGGCAGTTAACAGTGGAGTTGTAGGGATAAGAGTTTTCTCTTTGTTAGTATCATAAATACTGTTTATAAGGTTTTCTTCATATTTGAGTTTACCAAATAGAGAAGCAAGCTCAGATTCTTTCACATGATTTGTGTTTCGGAGACTTTGGCAGAAAGCTAGGCACTTCTTTGGTAACCCATTTATAAAACCAGTATTTATCTCAAGCTTTGAAAGTTTAATGCCATCATTTACTAATTCATTCATCAAAGCTTAATATCTGGTAAAAGTTTGTTTTAGAGATTCACCCTCTTTGAATTTAAAGGTGTTATAACATAACTTCATGTCGATGACCCTACTTTGTTTCACATCAGGAGGCCCTTCATGATATAGTGTCAGGTCATCCCATGTAGATTTTGCAGTTAATCAATTTATGAAAAAGTTCATTTGGTCATCTGGAAGCACAAACATAATGAGACTTTTGAGTCGCTGATATAAGTTAGCAGCTTTTCTTTCCTCAGGTGTCCATTGTGTCTCTGGCTTCCTTTGATCAGTTACCACCAGGATATAAGAACCGTTTGAAATGATGTTTTCAAATTAAGGTTCAATACCAATGATATGGCACATGAACCTTTTTTCCAATTGGTGAAATTTTCCACCTCTAGTACAGGAGAGGCATTTAACTGGCCACCCTTGTATTTAAGAGTATGTGGTAATTCTACTGCTGCCATTTAAGTTGGATCTTGATTTTAAATATCTTTGAGCCTTTATATATCCTTGTAAGGGGATTTTATAAACCAGAAGGCTCTGATACCACTTGTTGGTCCTTTGGAATCTGATATAAGGTTTATCAAATTAAACTAATCAGATTCCATAGCAACAAAGTGAGTTTTAAACAGATATATATAAAGAATTTAGAGAACAAGTTTAAAACACACAAAAGTAATTTTCAACGTATAGGTGTTTATTAGAATCAAATAAAGAATTTATGACACACCTTGCTTGCGGAATAGCAAGGTGGTTGAATGAAAATTAGGGTGTTATCTCCTTCGAACTTAAACTCTAACCAAAGTTAAGAGAGTAAGAAAACAAACTACTTATGACTAAACTGAAGCTTCAGCTTCAGTAGTACCGTTCAGTTTGTTTGAGAGATAAATGAACTCTTCAATGTGTATCACATTAATTGGAAGAGATAGCATTTACTCTGGGAATCCCTTTTCTTTTATAGGCAAAGGGATTAAGGTTTACAAGTTAACCTAGTACGCGTGTCATGCATCCAATGGGTGGTTGAGATACCATCCAGGTACAGTCCTTTAAGGAAAAGTTGTTGTACTTCTATACCAACTTTAAAAGTAGTCTTTTCCAAGGAGATTGCTTTATTGCTTTTGACATAAAGCAATCTTTTCCCCGCCTTGTAAACCTTCTAGAAGTGAAACAACACGTTTCAACTTCTGTTAAGGAGATAGACAACGTTCAGCTTGGAATTGTCAACCAAGCTGAACTGAAGCTCTTACCAAAAGCCTTCTTAAGTTTCAGTACCGTTGCAGAAACTGAAGTGAAGATACTTCCTAATCTTTTAAGGACTTGAAGAGCTGACGCTAAAAAAACTTCAGCAACTCAAACTGAAAGACTTCAACTTGAGAAATACGTAAGGGATTTTATGTTTAAATCTACTGAAAGACTGAAGGGCTCAGGAACTCAACCCCACAGGAAGCCATTTCAGAAAATGTGAATGTACAAGATGACGTGAAAAAAGCTGAAGACAAGTCTATCTTAAAGACTATTCTGTAAATAAAAGTGTTTGCCGGGAGACAAATCGGAATGTATTTTAATTTTTTATTGAATATGTCTTCCCAAACTGTCGATACGGCATATCCAACCTTAATGGATACGGTGTATCGACTATCTGGACATTGTCTACTCTTTATTTTTCTGCATTTAAAATTTATTGTCAGTTCAGTCTATACGGCGTATTCATTAAATGAATATAGCGTATTAGATAACTAGCCCGTATTTAGATACTTTTTACAGGTCTCAATACGGCGTATCCTGGTTTACCGATACGACGTATCGACTTCATGTACCGTTTTAGGTTTTTATTTGCAATTTCTAACCAACCGAATACCGGAGATAGTTATTGCATTTGTTTTCTTATGATTAATACAGGACCTTCTGAACGAAAAGATAAATTTGGTAGATTAGTTATTTTCTGGAATTCATGTGTGTTGTAGTCATGCTGGTATCCAAACGTATTTAATACACTCATTCTTGCTCATAAACGCAACATGGAGGATCATACCAAGCAAATCCCAGGGGAGTTTCTCGTTCTAATTGTTTTAATTTCCTGTTCTTAATGTTATATTTATACAATGAGGTCGTTGTATATTCCAAGTGGGGGAGGAGAATTAGAAAGCTTACTTGTCCATATTTTTTACATCAATATGCCTAATTTATAAAAAAAAATTAGCATACTTTTGAGAAATGATTAGTTGCATAACCCCGCACACATAACCATTGTTAGATATTGTGAGAATTTAGCCTTATCCATTTCCCAATGTTTAAATTCCACAAAAATATGATTGTGCCGGCGACTGTAGTAAACTTTAGAACTTGGCTTGGTATATCTATTCAAGACCACAATAATATGAACTATTTTTAATAGATGGAGTGACATTTTTACACTGGTAAATTTCTAAGATTACACCAAAAAGCTATACATGTTGTGATATTAACTAACTACGTTGGTTAGTTAACCCTCGTATAAACCCTTTTTGTTTACTCTCATTTTTAGAGTAAGATACTCCTAGAAAACCTAAGCCATAGGATTAAACCCCAAATATTTCGTTACACCTTTACACCTTAGCCTACCCTATTAGATTAAGTCCTTAATCGGTTGCTAGTTGCTTTTTTGTAAAGTATTGTACTTCATGTCTACATGTGTGGATTTTCTATCTCTTGTATGGTCGGGAAATTGCACAATGCAATTGGGCATGTATGGATTTTCTATCTCTGGTATGGTCGGGAAATTGCACAATGCAATTGGGCACGTGTGAATTTTCTATCCATGGTTAGGTCGGGAAATTGCACAATGCAATGAAAAAATGTGAAAGTGGTAGCTTTTAAATTTTAGTGTGTTTACTACTTTTACTAGTATGTTCGGATATTAATTATCCATATTTATCGTATCCGTGAAGTGGTAAAATTTTACACCGTAGTTTGTTTTTCAGTATTAGTTAGTAAATAAAATCGAAAAAAAAGAAAAAAAGATTGAGAGAGAAAAAAGGTGAGATTTATGAGATAATTAGTTCATCTAAGCTTAACCGATATTATTATTTGAAGGATCGATTATTCGTTGATACGTGTTATAAACCAACGATGTAAAGTTATGTTGTATATTATTCCTAGTTGGTAGCAATTATAAACCAACTATGTATTTTCATGTATAAAGTGGTAGATATCGCCACTAATGTTGTATAGTATGTATATTATGGATGATTGAGAGTTGACCGTTACGGGAACGCCAACTAAGGTGGTTTTTGTTAATCTATGATCAAGACATTTATGTCTATGATTTTGTGTCTTTTTCATGGGGATGGTCGGGAAAGTAACTAGCAACAATGTTCCTTATTTGTTTGGACTTAATCTATTTGTTTTGTTCTTCTTATTTAACACCAATTATATATATCCAATAATTAACATTGTTCATTTTGAACATTTTTAGTCTTCTTTCTTCTCTATTTGTTTTATATTGTCTCTTTGGCAATTTTTTCATCGTTGAAGATGAGGCGATTATCTGTGATCAGTTTCTTTCTTCATGTGCTCGTTCTTTCTTTTTCTAGCACATGTCAATTACGCTTGGAGTTATTCGAAATTTATTTTTTGATGTGTGTGTTGCATGGGTGTATCTGGCATTTGTGACTTTTTCGAAAGCTTCCAAACAACTTTTTGATTTGCTTTTTCGTTATCGGTAATAATGAGGGCATTAATTAGGATTTTAGCTCGGTTTGTCACCTTTTCTCGTTTGTAGATTATCAATCACACAGAAATTAACTGGTCAATTTGGTTGTTGGATCGATTGATGCTCTACCTCAAGAAGGATGTTGAATTCTATATTTTGCTAAATTTGATGTTTTGTGGATTTGAATCGGGGAGAAGTGACTCAGTCTATGAAATATCTCAAGAGAAATAACTTAACTTCACTGTTAAAATGGGTTTATGAAAGAGTAGCATTTTGACACATTACAGAATTCTTGAGACTTTTTCAAAAATTCTATTGTGAAACAATAAACTTGTCATCGTATCACAACAGACCAACAATGATGCTGTACTATGGACAATATGTCAGCTCTTATCATCAGTCTGTTCAGTTGACAGCAAAACGGGCCATACGCCAGGACTTGATTTGTCCACTTTTCACACTTATTTAGAGAGTCTGTACCTATTTACAATTCATATTTATAGAACTTGATTGTTGCACATTTAGATTTTTGAAGCCTAACAACTTGAAATACAAATACACATTATATTCAATAATTGTATGGAACTAATCGGGTCACTGCAAATCTCGCAGTCTTCTGTTAACAACCGGTCAGAAAAATCCCCGGTCCGAGTTTAATAATCCCCCCCGGACATGACTTAGTCCACATTAAAACAATTACGAACACCCCACCCCCACTCCCTCGCCCCCGACATGGTAGATTCCATTAGCGTATAGAATTCATGAAAACTTGTTTCTGATTCCAAAAAATTTTTGTAAGAATTTCAGCACACTAGAAGAAAATTACTAGTAACGTTGGGAGATCGTTTTTGTTTTTCAAAGACATTAAACAACTAAGCATAATGGTACTGTGTATATGAGCAACAAACCCTGTGTATTAAAAGATACAGCAAACGCTTTCACCAAAGAACCACAAAAACAATGAAAATCTGGGTACTTTTCACGATTATGCTTTACTGCAGTTTTGGACTTTTGTGTACTACGAAGTATTTTGGAGCTGTCTGACCATGTGACTAGGATGTTGACAATTAATTAGGACTTTTTTACTTGTGTTTCAATAATAATAACTTTATGTTTCCATAAACACCAATATCATCTAAGTGACAGATTATAACCTAGTGCACAACGAACTAAACTAGGTTAAATTAACAGGATTCTCAATAAAAAATGACTTACTATGTTCCACCTGGGGAGACTGAGGTGTTGAATGTCTCCAGAGCTGCCGCCCTGTGCTCGCGCACGCCAGACAAAACTCAAGTCCATAAATCTCACCATTCTATGATCATTTTATGGCCTGGTAAGTCACTTTTTGTTACACACTAAATCTAAGCTTTGATTATGCCGAATCTACTCCGACATAAGGGTAAACTTAGACATTAGCAGACTACACATTACTCTCGGTAAACCAAATATTACCCGAGGTTCAAACCTCGCTGCGCCGTCGGTACAAGGCACTTGGAATACACAAAATACTTAAAAAAGTAAAATACAACGCCTAATAAGTGTCGCGAGCTTTTCGTTTTCGCCAACTAAGGGTAATTTTGTTAAACTATGATCAAGACATTTATGTCTATGATTTTGTGTCTTTTTCATGGGGATGGTCGGGAAAGTAACTAGCAACACTTTTCCTTATTTGTTTGGACTTAATCTATTTGTTTTGTTCTTTTTATTTAACACCAATTATTTTCCCTTTCCTATACCCTAACCTTTGGTCTTGCTCAAATAAGGATGCGACCAATCACATGTATATCTTCCATCGTTATGGATATGTATGTGTGATTTCGCCTTGTTGGTGTATTACCTTTGGTAAAAGGATTAGAAGATTTCATACCCTATATTATTCTTCATCATAACCTTTGGGTTTACTCGAATGGGGATCTGTGTAATCATGTATGTCTATTCCATCGTCTGGATGTGTATATGTGATTTTGTTGGCCTTGTTGGTTTACGACTATTGATGAAGATTACTAATCCTATTCTTTAGTTTATTCGAGTAAAGGATCGAGCAATCACATATGTTTATTCCATCGTTATGGATGTGTATGTGTGATTTTGTCACCTTTTATGGAATATTGGTATCGATATAGATTGGAAAGAATGATCAAACCCTTAAACCTTAACCCAGTTTACCTTTCTAAACTTGTTACTCCTTAGCTTTAATGGTGGAGATGCGTATCCTTTCCAAGCTTATGATAGAATACTCACGACCGAGCAATTAAGCGAATTAGTTACATGTTACCATATTGATTAGTTGAGTGATTTGAGTGTTTTCATTTTCCTACTTCATGATTGAGGTGTCTGGTTGTGTCTTAGTAATTGAACGAAAATTGCTTAAAGGAAAAATCTTAAACCTTGGTTTAGGATACATTTTCATAAGTTTTCTAAAATCTACTTGAGGACAAGTAGGATTCAAGTGGGGGATATTTGATGACATCAAATAACGTCACTTTTAAAGCATCATTTATCCCATTTAAATTGCTAATTCTATATTATTTTATGCATGAATTGGTACTTAATTGTTTATATTTGTTATTTGCAGTAAATATGAAGCAACTGATGAAATTTAAATAAAAGGCGCGCATTTTGGAGCTTAAATAAAGAAATCAAGAAACTGCTATTTTGACAACTAATACGCCGTATCCATCAAGGAAGATACGGCGTATCTGCGCCTGAACTTCACAAGCAACCATGAAGATATAAAGACCAATACGCCGTATCCATGAAGACTTATACGTCGTATCCACTGGCGGTTCATAAAAGATTCTGGAAGATATTTATCGTGGTCCCCACTCTAGGAAAACCCTAATACGCCGTATTAACTACATCGAATAAGACATATCGACTTAATTCCAGAGGGTATAAATACAGATCCTAAATATGAATTTTAGATATGCAATGGAGGTCATTCATGACTGATTAATTCAGTAACCATCAGGTTCGATTTTTAGAAGAAAAGAGAAGCTACGAAGGTCTCGCAACGCCCTTCAATCCATAGGAAAACCCTTGTAAATTCTTATACTCTAAATACGCGTTCGGTTTTTGGTATCATTCATTAACTTGGTTAGGTTACCTTAATCGTTCGTCTATGACATTTGTATTCGTTACAATGGTTATTGGCTAATACCTTTAGGTATTAGCCATGTTTATGATAATTTAACGTTTGGTTTATGTTTATCTCGATTGCATCTTATAAGTTGTGTGTTGCTTTATGTTTATCAATTTATACTCGTTTATGTGCTTAAGTATGCGACCTATCATTCAACTGGATCTAGAAAACGGACCAAGTAGACTAGATGCCGGGATAGCTCTCCATATTGCAATTTATATATCTAGAGTAATAGGATCACAAATATTGACCTGTCTTTGCCTCTGGTTTAGTGAACAAGTTGGACTAGCAGGTGACCTAGGATCAACAAATAACGTTCTGATTCCTTGGGTAAAGATCTGGACAGTGGACTACTAGTATATAAAGAGTCGTTAAGCAGTAAGTTAGTAAAGTCTCGATGAGCTAGGATTCAATAAGATCACCATTATTGTTTTCTAAGATAGATTATAATCAACCATGATTGCTTTATGCGGATGTGGTTAATTGTGACAGAATTGCCATGTCTAGGTTTTAGGAAGAAGTACCGCCTAAATCTAGGAATGATATATCAACAACGAGATAAGACAATCATTGCACTTATAAATTAAAACCTACGTTTTGTTAGATTAAATATGGTTAATACGTTTTCCTTACAATAGGCTTAATTGCTTCTCTATCTTCTAATTATCATCTTGTGTATGTTAATCACCCAATCTTAGTCTAGGTAAACCAAAACTCGTGCAAGTCTCTCAGGCTGAAAACCCCCCTTTTGCCATTAGTTTTAGGTTTAACTTAGGTATAACATAGAATAAATTAGGACTAACATAAGTAACTAAAATAATAATAGAATTAGGAATTAACTCTCTCGCTCTTAGTGATCGACACCCTACTTACAACAAAACTACAACTGACCGAGTACACTACCCGTTAGTGTTGTTTTAGGTATAGTCGGCAAAATATAAATAGTAAAACTTGATAATAAATAATACCTATCCACAACGACACATTACACCCAAAATAGCGTGTTCTACACAAATGACTGGCTTCGATCCTGGCAAGGCTATATTCAACTGGCTATATTTTGTAGGAACATCTTATTACAACCATCATGTTGGTGCAACATTGACTAGAATCTCCTTTATATTTTAACAATGACAAATAAACGTTCACACACGTAAAATAACAAACGATATCCAAAATCTGCAGAAACATATTTTGTGAATCTAGTGTACTAGATACGCGTCGGTGCATGGCCAGTGCACCACTTACGGTATTCATTTTTACATATTTTGTTTTGCTGGCTTTCCCCTTACCCGACACATGTTAAAACTTCAATAAAGTTATGTATATGATATTTGAGCATTTGTGAACTCTCTAAATGAGGTATAGACTTAGAGAGGAGCAAAAATAAATCCTTTCATTTTTTAAGAAAATGCTAACTCTTTTCTTTTATTAAACGTCTCTAGCCAAGGCCGAAACTTCTTTCTAAACCTAGTATGAACTTATTTTCAACATTCCATCAAACGAAAGTATTCATTTGACCTTAATCCGAATTGACATTGATCCTAATCACTTAACGAGTCTTACACCTTTATTGGTCAAACTAAGTCAAAGGTCACTTTGCGTAAACGCATCCTTTCCCG
>BQNB010012317.1:0-45000 GCA_026074375.1 Tanacetum coccineum
GTTGTACACCTTACAAGTTTGTATATGGGAAGTCTTTCCATTTACCTTTCGAGTTAGAACATAAAGCATATTGGGCTTTGAAACATGTTAATTTCGATCTTAAAACTGCAGGTGATCACCGGAAGCTTCAACTTAATGAACTTAATGAGCTTCGTGATCAACCTTACGAGAATTCTTTAATATATAAAGAGAGGACGAAGAAGCTTCACGACTCTAAGATCAAAAACTGTATTTTCAATGTTGGTGATCGAGTTTTACTCTTCAACTCTCGTCTAAAGATATTCTCGAGAAAGCTTAAAACTCGTTGGTCAGGACCTTTCACCACCACCAAAGTTTTTCCATACGGAACCATCGAGTTATCTCAACCCGATGGTCCAAACTTTAAGGTGAATGGTCATCGTGTGAAGCATTACTTCAGAGAGGACTTACCACCCAAGGTAGTCCAGGATCTCCACACTTTCTCCAAGGACGAATGAATTCGGGGATCGAGTCAAGCTATATGACTCGGTTACCAAAAACAAAGCGCTTCGTGGGAGGCACCCCATGCTTATCCATCTATTGCTTTTCTTATTTCTATTGTGATGTGAGGAGGCTTGTACTCTTCCGATTCTTGTTGTTTGTGCTTGTGATTTTTTATAGGATTGACCCAAAATTTTCTGAAGACTCTCATGTTTGGTGTTTTGTCCTGGTCCACTCGAGCTTCCTATCTTTTGCTTGCCATTAGCTTGGGGAAATATGATATCCTAAGATTATTATCGTCTAACATTTATCTTGCTTGAGATTTTTGTGATACTTTCTTCATGCTTGGATTTTGCATTCGACTTTTTGAGTTCTAGTATGGGATTTTTAAGTCTTAGGGTAGGAAACATTGAGGACAATGTTTAATTTTAGTATGGGGTAGTATATCTTCGATATGATCTTGCCTACTTTTGCCCATTGTTCTCACGTACTCCGTTTTTCCACAAAAATTTAAAATTTTTAAGTCTTAATATCTAGTTTATTGTTCTTTTAAAAAAATAAAAAAATAAAAAAAAAATAAAAAAAATAAAAAGTTGTTAATAGAAAATAGTTTTACACGAATGTAAATTTTGACCTGGCCGGTTTTTATATCTTAGCTTTCTCCTTAACTTTATATAGATTGATTTTTGCTAATCTTTTATACAAGGAGCTATAAAACGCAAGTCTTGCTTTAAAAAGTCAAGACTTTGCAAGTTCCCATAATTGATTTTAAATATGTGAAGATCGATTTATTAGAGTTAAGATTGTTGCCAGTCAATGTGACTTGTTAAAGTGCCGATCTTAATTCGTTAGGCTAAGTATCCACGAGTTTCTTTCTTAGAAATTTTAAATTGTAAAGAACAAGAGATGATAGAGTAAAGTATAAGTTTTGATGCTAAACATAGAATAGTTACATTTCTTTAAGGCTCATAAGTGTTAATTATGGCTTTTTCTTCCATTAGCTTGTTTCACCTTTATATATAATTGTTTAAATAAATAAAGTTTCTTTGGTTTTTGCGATTCTTAGCTTAGATCACTTCGTAGAGATTCCTTCTAGTGAAAGTAAGGTACACATCAAGGTTTTGTTAGTGTTTTGGGGAAATAGACTCCTAGACCATGGTCGGCTCGCATACCGATGTGATAGTCATTTAAAGGGTGGAGGTATTAAAAATAATAATAAAAATTATGGGCTGAAAAAAGTTTACTACCTCTTGCCGGATTACAACCGATGTGGTAGTCTTCTAAATAAGGCACATAGTAATAATAATCCGAGACTGATAAAAGTTTGCTGCATATTGCCGGCTCACAACCGATGTTGCAGCCTTCTAAAACCGATTAGGTACTTTTATAATAAGGCACATAGTAATAATAATCCGAAGATGATAAAAGTTTGCTGCATCTTGCCGGCTCACAACCGATGTTGCAGCCTTCTAAAAGGTCGAGGAAATTACCGAGGTCGAAATATGTTTGATGCTTCTTTGACGGCTCACAAATAACGATGTTGCAGCTTCTAATAGACGAGTTTAATAAGGTTTGCTAAAATAATAATATAATAAAGATATAAAGCAATTTCGACTCCGGGATAATAATAAAGCCAAATTTCAACTCCGGGGTTATCTAAATAAAGCCTCCGTCTCTGGACTCGTAGTTGAGTTGTTGCGGATGAAATAAAAAGGATAACCCCTAAATCATGCGAAATTAGAACCTTAATGTGGACCTTATTCTCACCATATCGTCTCTTTAGGAAAGGATTTCAAGCTATTAATGGTCTAAACCGGGTTTACTTTATTAATAAGGACATAATTTATTTGTCACCAATAATAATAAAATCCTTAGAGGAAATTAGGAATAAGGGAGGAAAAGTACACAATTAGCTTTTATGAGTAGTGTTAGCATCATAACTTGTATTTTGCAATGATCTTGTTTTTAAGCTTGGCTTGGAGAAGTGAAAGTCGGGGACGATGAATTTATCCATTTGGACACTTTTTGTGCTTTTTGTTCCGTGATCCTAAAAGTTATCAATGAATAATGAAAGCAATACATTATGTCACACATGAATAAGTTGTAAGTTGTAAATTAGAAAATCATAAAAATGGAAAAAGTTTTGAAAAATGGGAAAATAGGGTGTTTTAAAGCTTGTGATTTCTTAACTCTCCCCACAAAAGTCTTTGCTACTTTTCAAAGATTTAGTTTGGGGAAGTTTTGAGGTTTTTGGTTTTAGAGCATATAACATTGCGTGAGGACACGACAATCACTTAGTTTGGGGAATTTTGATATGTGAGAAATCACATATCCTTTTTATACCAAAAATGGCCCTAAAATGAACAAATTGTGCAAATTATGCTTGTATATTGCTTGTTTTGTCATTTGTGATGTGTAGGTACGGATATTGCAAATATCACATGAAAACGGTCAAAACCGGACAAACACGGACACGGGAATGGAAAGAGTGCACAAGAGCCGGGAGTTTGATAGCAAAAAGGTCAAATAGTCAACCATGGTCAACAATGATCAACCCACAAAAGACAAAATCCTCAAAATCCCAAATAAACCCTCAATGTTAAATTAATTTCACAAAAGTCCCAAAAACCCTAACACCGTTAGTCCATGACTAACGGTCGTTATCCTTTAATTATAAACACTTTTTACCAAAATCTTTTACCATTAACCGGCCCAACCCTTTTAATAAAACCATGGCCCAATACCCGAGCCCAGGTCAACTCGTTTAAACCCCGGGTCAAACACAACTCTATAAAAGAAATAAAAGGCGCGAAAATCTGTTTTTACTATTCATCATCCCCTCCGTTTTACCCTGCATCAAAAACAAAGGGTAAAATTCAATTAATGACGTGGAACAAAGATTCGAGTACCAAGCTTACAGCTCAGCCTCAAAACGTCACAAGAGCTCATGATTGGTTAGCTATGACAAGGGGGAATGACGCGTGGATTCAAACAAACACACCAAAGGGAAAATTTTGCACTAAAACTAGTGCAAATAAAGCACACATGCTCCAAAGAAGTGGGAGTGCCAGCGTGGCAATCTGTGTGATTGATTCTAATCCAACGGCTTCAAGAGAGGATCTAATGATTGGAAAGAATGGAGGGTTCGGATTAAGAGGAGCGTCTAACAAACTTGAAGACCTAGAAGCATCTATCTCTGGCTATAAATACAAGTCATGCCTCACTCACAGAAGATATCTAGCTTAATTTAGTGTAGCCTTAGTGTAAACATAGCTTATTGTAATTTTTAGCTTTAATGTCATTTTAAATATTTGTAATCTCTTTTTAAAGCATTGTAATTCAGTTTTATTAATAAAATTGTAGTTCACTTTTAAATCTTGTGATTTAATTTGTTTTCACTTAACATGTAATGGTTTAAATAAGCTTTCTATTGTTCTAATAAGCTCTCAATCAGCTATCATGTCTACTTTTAAGCTAGCTAAATACTCAACCAAGCTTTCAAAAGCTTAGTTGAGCTTATCTTATTCAAATCCACAATCAAAATACCACAGCTTATTATGGAAGGGAAACCAATAAGGGATGGGCTTCCAGGACCCCAGCAGCTTATCTTAGGATAAGCTGGAGCTTGTTGATAGCTCATAAGAGCAATTGTTAAGCCTTGTTTAGAGCAGCGGCTTAAGTAAGTTTTCATTTTCCTTTTCTAGCTCTAAATCTGCATTATAGCTTAACTGTGCTTATTTTCTGCTTATTTAAGTTTAGTTTTTCTTATTTGTGCTTATTATAATTGTTTTATGCTTAATATGTTAGTTTGTTAGATTAAGATCATAGTTTACTTGTTAATACTATAAAATAGTAAAAAAAAACCAAAAATATAGCATTAACTTGTAGCTTTTCATTTCAGCTTATTTAGTTATTAAGATTTGCTTTTTATGTCTGTTTTTAGCTATACATTATCATAGTTTGTTATTTCTGCTTATTTGATTACTTGAATATCTTAAATAGGTCTATTATAAGCTGATTGTTATCTGGTATCTAAGCTTTGAGCTTTAAAACTGAATTTCATAAGCCAAAAATGGTTTTGAGTAAAATAAAGGGGTGTTTGGCATTAGACAACACTAATTTCAGTTAGTGTTGTCTAAGGTTATCTATCCCTTTAATTTTATCTTAAATCTCTTATAGAGGTTTATGAGAATAGGATTTAAAGTTTTAATTAAAGTTTATCAGCTTTTAATTAGTCTCAGTGCAAGTAGTTAGAATCTGTTAATATAAGTTTAGTTATAATAGCATTTTAAGCTCAAGTTCATTCTAGCTGAACTTATCCCTCAATTTGCATTTAGTTTGGTGATTTTAAAGTGTAGAAAACAAGTCTTGAGCTTGCACTTGTTTGTTTTAAGATTTGAATGCTTTGCTTGCAAACTGCATCAGCAGCATAAAAGGCCAAAAGGCCATCTTCTAGCTTAAAATTCAGACTTATAAATTAGTTGTTAGGTCTTAATTTTTAGTACACTAGTAGATTTTAGGCTAATCTTCATCTGTTTGAACTTATTTTAGTCTAAAAAGCTTAATTGATAATCTGTTTTTAGCTTACAAATTAGCATTTTGTCTTTTGAAAACCAAAAATTCATTCAGTACATGCTGAGTATTTTCAGCAGTTTTCAAATTAGTTTTTATAGCCTTCTAGATTTTCAAAATATTTTTCAAAAGTAGTTTTAAGAAGCTTATTGGCTAAACTTTCTAGAAATATGAGTCTCAAAGTCATAAGTGTTGTTCCCAAACTTGGATCTTATGCCTTAGGTTATAAGGTTATTGTTATCTTGGATAAACACAAGGTAACAATGAGAGAAACTTTGTTAATAAGTTTCACCAAAGGCTATGCGTAATCTAACCTAAAGAGATCAGAAGATACAATGAATGAAATGAATATAGCGAATAAACCATAAGCTTTTGATATTATTAGAGAATAATACGAGTACTCCTGACAGTTCTAGGGTTTACAAACCTTAAAGTATGCGAAGTAGTATGTGAAGTAGTATGTTATGTCCTCTCTTTGGGTATATATGATCTATGTGTATTTCTACTTAACCTAAGGGACTCCTTTTATAGCAAAAGGGAGCCTGTACAAGATAAGACCTAAACCGTATCTCCTAAATAAAAGAGATATACACAAGATACATTCCAAATATAACAATAACGCGTATTTGACTCTAAGTAATCCTTATCTTCAATCAGCAGTGGAAAGTCTTCAAGCAGTGGAAACCTTGGCAGTGGTAAAGATACACTAACAGTGGGAAAAATCTCTAGCAGTGGGAACCATATAACTAGCAGTGGGAATGCCTTAACATTTTATTCCCAACAATCCTCCCCTAAACTTGATACTTCATCTGTATGTTAAGTTTCCAGAATAAAATGATTATCTAGAGAGGATGCTTCAAATACCTTATTCCTTCTTGATCTGGTCTCTAATTAAGTTGATCATCTGAATTAAGTCATCATCAAACTCACTTACTTCGCACTTTGATCATTAGCATTCTTCTGAAGTGTTTTTCATCGTGTAGTCTTTGGAAGTGGTACTCTAATCATCAAGCATGTAGATAATCATACCTTCCATTATCAAACAGTGTACTCTGCATCATTTGTACCACTTCCAACTCTTAATAGGTGCTTTAAACTTCCATAAACCATCAGTAGAAACCGGTTCAAACATGACCTTTAAAGGCCAGAATAGACATTTTTTCAGGTCACTCTTTGGTAATTCTACCTTAAACCTATCTTTGACCAGCTTCCATAGAGTCACCATGTCATCTCTGTCAAATTCCTTAAGCAAAGCCTCAAAATAAGGATATGCCTTTGGTGCCTGACCAACTCTAAAAATCTGATAAACCTCCCTTAGTATTTTGGAAGATTTTTCCAGTCCCTATATTTGGTGCTTTGACAACTGAAGGAGTAATATCCACTGAGGATTCTTGTCTTACTAACACTACCCATTGTTGAAGATTTATGATCTTATCATGATTCCTTTGCCCTTGTCTTCCTTGCTGATAGATGGAATGTTAATAGGAATAGGTGATGAAGATGTCATAACAACCCCTCTTGATGCTCTTGTCCTTCTTGTATATGGTGTTACAGCAGTGGTTGTAGTGATAACAGCAGTAGTGGAATCCTTTTCACTAGTAGTGGCAGCAACAGATGGAAAATAAAAACTAAACATGGGGAACTGGTGGACTAGCAGTGGTAAAAACTTCCTTCAAACCTCCACTGGCTAGTATATTAGCAGCTCCCATAGAACTCAAAACATTCGCCATTCCCCATGTGCTCTCACTCTCTTTGTTAGTGCTTTTGTTGCTATCCCTTTCAATGCCAAAATCTTCCCCTTGATCCATCATTCCCCTCTGTTTAGAGCATCCTCTTGAACATCTCCTCTAGTCGTTTGAGCATTCTCCAAAGTCTTGATCCTGGTCTTTAATTGTGAGATTTCCAGATCTTGACTCTAGATTTTTGCAGCCATCTGAGAGTGTTGACTTTGCAATTTGGTACAAAAGTCTATCAATTCATCACTACCAAGAGAAGTAACCCTTGGAGATGTTCATGAGGCATGGCAGAGGTCTTAGGTATGTTTTCCCTATCCTGCCCTGCATCTAAGCTAGTGGCAGTAGGGAAAGCCTCTCTATGACTGTCATCTCATTGGGGAGATGCAGTCTCTGTCAGGTGTAAGGGCTTTAGGACCTAAGCAATACCGGATATCCCTTTTGGTTAATCTTCTAGGTGTGGGAGTATGTGATGGAGTTGAGATTTGTTAGGATGTAGGTTCTTGGGGAGGATGTGAGAGTTGTTGTCTTATGAGGAATAGGTTCTTGAGATTGTGGAAATGAAGCTTGAGGGGAGGGTGTGTGATGGGGCTCAGTTGGGTTTACTGGCCCTTCACCCTGAGGAACTAACATAGACTCAAACAAATCAACAAGGTTCTGCCAGAAAAAACTTGGGCTATAGACCTAAGACTTGTAAAAAACTTTGGAAGTTTGAAAGGGGACGATGGTAAGTTGCTGTTTGTTTAATTCTCCCAAAATTGGCTCATTTTCAAAAAGTTTTTCAGGAAACTAGGGTACATTAGAAATTTCTTGCTACCCTGTCTTTTAATATTTGTGATCATACCATCAAAAATCATTTTAGAGGAATTATAAATCCTGGTTGGGCAAGACACACAATAGCAGTGGCAATGTTACTACTAAATTCATTAAAGGCAGTACTTTTAGGACTTAAACATTGCATGATGGTATGAATCAAAAACTTCCACTGATGGGTTAATTTTACTTTTTGAACGAGAATCTTTTGATTGGTAAAATATTATAACCCATCCCTGAAAGATGTTGCTAAATAGGTTTGGTAGGCAAATCACTAATCCCTTCCTCATCTTTTAGTTTGAGTTTCCTCCTAATAGATGATTCAGAGACAATCACTTTCTTGCCATTGATTTGAGCAATAATATGTGTTTCTCCATCCGCTGTTTCGATCCTAGCAGTGGACCAAAACTGTCAGATGTGTGAAACATAGATAGTGGGATGAACCAATAAAGCATACCTTAGAGGAGAAGCTTCAAGAAAGTCCACTATCTAGTAGAAGTAGGTGTTATGCTCTGTTTTCTTCAAAATTGCCACCATGTTGTGGTAATCACAAAAAGCAAGCTTAGACATTGTTTAGGGTGTAGGGTTAATGATTATTAAATGAGTTGGTATTATAGGAAACTTTAATTGAGATTTTATAGGCACTAAAAAGAATGATGATAGAGTTAAATTAAGATAATTGAGATTTAAGGATGAGAAAATCTTAAAGAAGAATAGAACTATCTTGAAAAGTCTATTTGAAGAAGTTATATAAAGACATAAGCGGCCAAAAAAATCTCAACGACAATTTAATTAATGCAACAAACTTTTGAGCCCAACAGTGCCAACGGCTATATTCTGTCATGCGAGAAAATAGTCAACAGTGTAACGTATGTACTCAGTGGAAACAAATTGGTCATACATTGGGAAATAATCCTTAAGGGTATCAAACTTATCTTCAATACTCAAAAGCAGCCTACCTATCCATACCTACTCACTTGCAATAGCATGATAAGACTGCATGAATTCATGAGTCCTCTTGCTTCTCTTATTCTAACCAATGAAGAAAATTAACACACATATTAACCACTGTATCCCTGTTTTAACCCATTCTTAAAATTTTCCTTGGTTACCACCCTACCACAACCATACTAGGTCAAGTGTCTTCACAGAATGAGACCCTTCTCCAATAATTATACACCCAAATGCCACAAACAACACATGCACAATAAAATCGCCCTTAGGAGAATATGAGGGCAAACTCTTGTGGACCAAATTTGTGTATAACCCATGAATGAGATCTCACACTACAGTGCCTCGAAAGTTAAGGACTCTAGCAAGTAATTAAACTGGCCTTCATTGTCACAAAACTCTCACTTACCAGTGGGGACAGTCTAAGACTAGCCATGAGTACTCTATGAATACCCTGATCCTAGAGGTTCCTATAACCCATCCCAAGACAGTTTGACTTACAACATGATGTGATTCCACTTTTGATACAACCATAAGAGCCTTTTCATGACATGGCTCAGCCTGCAATTGTTAGTCAAAAAACCAAGAGAAAAAACACTTACAGTGTAAAGTTTAACCCAACAGTAGAGAAAATTTACACAAATGGCGGTGGAAACTTAACAGTGGGGAAAAATAAACTAATAGTTATTTTATTACTTGCAGTTTGAACACTTTTTATCTAATTAACAGTTTTGCAAATCCTATTACAAAAACTTTACAAATCTTAAGAAAATGACATTTTTAGGATTGGCATTCCAAGACTTACAAACTAAGTACTGGAATCTTCCACATCAAAAGGTTTGTTATAGAGAGAGATCTGGCTACAATTATTATCTGTATGAATATGATCGACATTAATTAACTTCTTTTCATAGCAGTCTCTTATAAAATGATGTCTTATATCAATATGTTTTGTTCTTGAGTGATAGACAGGATTTTTAACTATACAAATTGCACTGTTATTGTTAATATATATCTTAGTGTTCATAAAATTGTACCCATAGTCCAGCAACTGATTTTGAATCCAAAGAACTTGTCTACAGCCACTTGCAGCTGCCACATATTCTGCTTCAGTTGTGAAGGTGGCCACAATAGTCTACTTTTTGCATTGCCAAGAGATCAACCTTCTTCCCAAAAACTGACAACCCCTAGTGGTTGATTTTCTATCTTGATTATCACCATCATAATCACTGTCTGAGTAGGCCACCAAGTCAAAAGGAGATTCTTTAGGATACCAAAGTCCTAGCAAAGGTTGACCTTTTAGGTACCTAAAAATTCTATTGATAGTGTAACACCCTCAAATCTGAGTATGCAGCGGAATGTTGAATATCCGAGGGCGTTACTTTATGGATCAATAGCACAAGATCTAAGAACGACTACTAAAGTATGTCATTTGAAAAAGATACATTGGATTAACAAAATACTTGTTTGTTAATAATCCCGTCGCTTCAATTGTTCAACAATATAAATAAAGATTTTGGTTTATTTATAAAATATGTCCCAAAATGTAAAAAGGACCCCCATAATCTTAAATGTTGAATCTTCAAATATTGACTTCAATGTATAATCGCACCTCGTGCCTTATTGACTGAAAAATGTTAAACGTCAACATAAGTTGGTGAATTCATAGGTTTATGTAAATCAATTGTAGGACCGCAAGATTTCCATGTGTATGATTAAGCAACAAATGCAAACATCATAACAAGTAATTACATTTTCCTAAAGCTCATGACACCGAGGATCGACGTATATGAATGCAAATAATTCGCCAACAAGTATCCGTGAAGGATCATTTTTGTGCTAACCTTGAAAACTATCCCAAATTTGCATGGTATGCGTTCGTTCCTGTGTGGATGCTTAGGTCCACTTTCCTGACGAGGATTATCAATCCCTAATAGATCTATTCATAACATTCGCGCCCAAATAATGCAATCCCCAATTACATCTATGCAATTAACAGTTAATGATGATGGACATAATTGGTTATAGTTACTTAGGCAAACACGTAATCATCGTATAAAATGTACACTTGCGTCCAATTTGTAAAACAAAGCATGTATCTCATCCCAAGGATGTAAATCATTAAAAAATAATGTTAAACATGAGGCTTATGAAATTCACTGATGTGAAATAGTCCTCTTAATAATTGATAATAGATATCAAGTATGAATCAACACCGTCAAATACTAAGTAAATACGGTCAAGTCATTGTAGTCTACATATTTTAGGCTAACGGACCGGTATTAAAAATAAATTCCATGATAGCTTATTGATTCGCTTTTAGCACTACTTATATAGCAACCCCCTAATCACAGTCCTAACCGAATGCCCTTGACCAATGCAAAAGGTCAAATTCCACAAAAAGGATAAAATACACAAGAATAGAATCAATGATAAAAGATTCCGGAAATTGATTACTTCCGGGTCGTATTGTCCCAACGATTGGCTAGCAATTGAAGGTAATCCTGGTTTTGATGAGAAAGTGAATGATGTAGAATATTAGATTATGATGGAAACATGATATTACTTTGACAAACTAAAATTATTTAAAATAAAACCTAATTTAATCTACGGGAAACTGATTATAGGGGAGATGGGATTCTTAAAAACTTACGGGAAACAAAATTAGTTATAGGAAAATCCTTAAAATTAAATCTATATTAAAATACGGGGAACAGAATCAGGTATCGGGAAACCTAACTACTAAAAATTAAGAAAATAAATGCTAAATTAAATTAAAAATCAAAATTAAATTCTAATTAACTTAATTTGAAAATAAAAAAAAACTAGATAAAAACGGAGGTCGTTTGGAATGCAAAACGAAAAAGAATACTGGTTAAAAACGCACTCGTTTTAAAACGGGGGTCTAAGATGAAAATTTAGAAAAATTAAACCTATACTAAATGTTACGTTTTCTTAGACCCACTAAAGGACCAAAAGAAAATTTTATAAAAAAGAAAAATATTTTTTTATTAATTTTTGGATTTTTTATGATTTTTATAAGAAAAAGTAATAACTAAAATTCTATTTTAATTGCTAGAAATTACAAATTTAAACTGGAAAATTATAAGAAAATGGTTTTAATATGTAAAATGTGCAGAAATTATAGAACAAAAGCCCTATTTTTTAAAACCCATTGAACCTAATTTATTCCAATTTATAATTTTAACCCTAATTTTTAATATAAACTAAAAACAAAATTATTAACTTTTTATTTAATAAGAAAAGACAGGGTTTAAAAAGTGAAAGAAAGTAAACTACAGGGCAGGCCACCCCGGGGTGCTAATATTTGTAAAATTTACCTATGAAGAAAGGGTAAACCCTAGTCTTTAGAAACAGTACAACAGCCATGCGTATTGGCTTAATTTGGCTTATTAAAAAGTGCTTTTCAGACAAAACTCAAAACTACAAAGTTATAGAACAGCTTATTTCTAACAACTTTAACAAAAGCACTTTGGACTTTTAACCAAAGCATACGCTGTGAGAAAATAAGCTGTAAGTTTCCTGTCACAGAAAGTAGCTTTTTGACAAGACTTTTTAGGTTTTGGTTTATTGTGAGCTTATTTCTTAATGAAAGTGTGAAATAAAAGATGCTTATTAGACTTAAGATGTATACTTGAGGTTTTAAACTAAAAATCACCCTATGTTGAACAAATTTAAAAAAGAAAAATGAAGATGAAAAAATGCAAAGTTTAAATGAAACTGTTTTTGAGCATTTTTATGAGTAAACTACAGATGCTTATTTTTGAACTTTGATGTGTGATTTAGGAAATGAGCTACTTAGCACGGTCTATTTTCTACTTAGGTGAAAGGATTTATTACACTTAAAAGGAAATGAGAAAATTTTAAGATGTAATAAACAATCCTATGTACTGCCTTACATCTATTGTTGCTGAATCTACTTTGTGCTGATGCAAATGGTAATGCACTCAAATACAGGCTCAACTTTTAGAGCTAATACCCTCACAAATGATTCTAATATGGCACAGCACAACCTTGTTCTCTTAATTGCCTTTTAAAGTCCTAAAACTTAAACCTCTTATAGCTAAAATTGCCCTGGTGTTGAGAATGATTTTTACAACTCTAAACTATATAAAAGTAGATCCTAACCTCTAAAACTTGTATAAAACTTTGTTAAACATCCTAATTCAGCTAATTGATGTAATTTGACAAAGTATTGTTGACTTTTAGAGTCAATTAAAGCTACTTCCAAACACTCCTTTAGAAAAACTGTCAAAGTTAAAGTGAGCTTAAAACCTTTATAAAAACTAAAACATCCTAAACTTTTTATCTACTTCTGTTTGTATTGGATTAATAAAGCTGATTGAACAAAAAAAACTGTAGCTTATTTAGAAAAATAAGCTACTTACACTACTAGCTTTATACTTAATAAATGACAAAATTTTTATGAGAGACTGAAATTACTTAAACTAAATCTTATGAAATCTATAACAATCAGCTAATTAACTAACTTAAACAAACATTATATTTAACAGAATTACACACTTTAAAATTATACTTGAAATTTCGACAATAGTAATTTCACTAAAACTCTTAACTTTTTATATTAAAAACAGAAATATTACAACAAAAACTCTTGAAACAAACTGAGTACAATAATTTTAAAGCAAACCTTAATTAAAATTAAACTAAGAAAGTAAAAACAGGGGTTAAAAAAATGTGTTTGTTCCGGCTTGCTTTCTTCTCTCTTATAGAGGTCTCAAAGCCTTCTGGCTCATGGGTTGTGTTTGCTGTGAAGAGAAGAAACTTTCCCAAGTAATCCTAGCCCTTCATTCACTTCTCTTCATCTCAGCCATTGATGGGGTCTTCGGGTTGTGTGATTGCCAAGTTGGCAAAGTTATAGGGGTATTGGGTTGTGGGAAATGGTATGGGGAGAGCAGGGAAATGTACTAGGGGTGGTGGGACGAGCTAGAAACCATGGGAGAGGCGGTTTGGGTTTTGGCGGTAAACGGGTTGAGGTACAGGGTTGGTTGCAGGTTTAAAAGAAAAGAATGGGGAAGAGGCAAGAATAGCCCCTCACTTTTCATTCTCTTTTCATTTCCTTTTTAAGCCGAAAAACAGTTATAAACAAAGTTTGGAAAGTGACAGCTTTGGTCCCTCTGGTTTTATAACAAAAGAATTAAGAAGGTTGATTGGTTTTTTGCAAAAAAATCTTGTTCAACTAGTGTTACTAACCCTATAGGAACAAGAAAAATGACAAATTTAAGGTTTTTAAGCCGAAAAATTTTAAATCAAGATTTTGTTCTTTGTAAATGTTTTGAACACAAATCAAAAAACAAACACAACAACTATACACACCACTCCATGGCTCTGATACCAATTGTAGAATACTAGTAATCTTTAATGATATTATGCAAGAACTAGAGAGAAAAGTGGGTTGGAAGGTTTCTAGAGAGAGAAAGTAATATTGAATATGTGTGTGAAATGTATGAAAATAAAAACAACCAACCACCCTCTCCAAGGCATGGAGAGGGTATATAACTTACATACATGGCCGGCCATGGGCCTTAACGGGCTTTCCATGGGCCTTGGGCCAGACTAGCTTACTAGACTAATCATATGTTAAACTACGGGCTAAGACTATTACAACTTAGAAGTGACCGATACTTTTCTTGTTTCCAACATTATGGGCTGACCCGACCCATTAAATGGGGTGTGGGTTAGTCCATTTAAGATGCACATGTCTTTGGCTTCGACATTTCACGCTTTTTCCATTCCTATGCTCAGTTTTGTTGTTTTGGCTTCGTTTTTGTCTTTTAGTGAATATTCGATACCTGCACAGTATACAAAGCAAAACAAACATATATTTGGCAGTTTTTGTCTGTTTTTGGTCATTTAAGCTCGTTTTTAGAGGTAAAAGATATGTGTAATTAAGCACTTATCAAATCCCCCAAACTAAGGTATTGTGTGTCCTCACGCAATGTTATGAAGTAAACATGTAAGCCCCGTTTTCACCATTTTCTGAATTTACACTAACTACAACTAATATTTTTGGATTTTCTCATTTTTTAACAAGTTTGACTTTCTTTATTTATTAATACTGGGATCATAGAATGAGAAGCGCCCGTAGAGTGATCTACGGATGTCCTGACGGATAATTTCATCGTCCTCGATTTTTCACAAGTTCCAAGCTAAGCAATTAAACAAGATCATTGTCGATATAAGTTTATATGTTAAGCCCTCATACTTATGACTTGTGAATTTTCAACTCCCAACATGGATATACGATTGAATGTGTGTACTCCTTTTAATTTAACCATAGGCCAACTTATTTTCATAGTCATAATTCAAAATGAATCATGACTCAAAGCAACAACTTATTAAGACTTCGTAACTTGATTTCGAGATTTAAACTTTAGAACTTTTTGCAACATATTCAACATCATAATCATAAGTTCTTTAAAGCTTAGGAATGCGTTGCTTAGTTTGAACCCCTACCTCGTGGTTAACGGAGTAGGATATCACGACCAACGACCGATGTTCTTAGTTTGAAAACCCACCCCGTTGCTAGCGTAGTGGGAAATCACATCAACACCTTATTCCTAATATGGCTAAGGATTGGTGTCTTAGTTTGAACCCTCACCTAGACCTTTCTTCCAAGTGAGATATCACGACACACCAAATCCCTAGAAGTAAAGACGTCTTAGTTTGAACCCCCACCTCGTTGCTAGCGGAGTGGGATATCACGACACATCTTTTACTTGCTCCATAATATCAACTGCATGCTTCATTGGCAAAATTTCAATATTCATGCATTTTTGCATTCACATTTCATTCATGCTTCTTTGGCATTTATCTTTTAAATCACTATAAAATCTCGTTTTGAAAACTCAAGTTACAAATTTGAAGCTTTTTCTGAAAACATCGATTGACTTGGTTGAATTAAATTGAGTACGTATGATTAGGTGGATTAGAAATTCACGGGAGAGAAAACCACAAGTTACTTGTATAAGTTTTTAGAAGAATCTTGCTTAGCACATAAACTTATATTTAACTCTATCATTTCTCGTTCTTCACATTATTAAAATTCAAAGCTATAGAATTCGTGAAAGCTCGGCCTAAAGGAACTAGCTAGGGCTCAACACGCCCGATCAAGTCAAAAATTATTCTTATTCTACCCAAAAGAAAAGCAAAACTGTGACAAAACACTTATTATATTTTTGAAAATTTTTCAATTTTTTTCATTTTTTTGGTATTTTGGTGGTAAAAAACGGGTTTACGTGGTAACAATGCTGCAGGCAACAATCAAATCGAAGATACCCCCCCAAACTAGAACTAAACATCGTCCTCGATGTTTTGAAGGGTATTACATTAATCCTAAGGCCATTTATGAGGTATGCCAAAAGATAAAACGTTAGTCGATAAGATTAGGATATCGGATTCCCAATTGAAGCTGAAGATGTGAAACTCTTGATGAATGACAAAACTGAGAGTCTTCACAATCCGGGCAATCCTGGACAATAAACAATAACAACAACATGGAAACACGGGTAATGGAAAAGACAAGCTATCTTACACAACAACAACACTTATTTATATTACAACTACGGATAAGCATGGGGTGCCTCCCACGAAGCGCTTGTTTAGGGTCGCGATGCTTGACCCATCACAAGGATTTATTGATCCTTGGGGAAAGTTTGGAGATCTGGAACTACCAAGTGTGGTACGTTCCCTCCAAAGTAGTGCTTGACGCGATGACCATTCACTTTGAAGTTTGGCCCGGAGTTTTGAGATAACTCGACGGTGCCGTACGGGAAAACTTGTGTGATAGTGAAAGGTCCTGACCAGCGGGTTTTAAGCTTTCCTGAGAAAATCTTTAATCTAGAGTTAAAGAGGAGGACTCGATCACCGACGTTGAAAACGCGGTTCTTGATCTTGGAGTCGTGAATCCTCTTTGTCTTTTCTTTATAGATCAAAGAGTTCTCATAAGCTTCATCACGGAGCTCATTAAGTTCATTCAGCTGAACTTTCCTATGGTCACCAGCGGTTTTCAGATCAAAGTTTGTATGTTTTAAGGCCCAGTAGGCCTTGTGTTCTAACTCAATTGGCAGATGGCAGGCTTTTCCGTAGACTAACTTGTATGGAGTACACCCGATGGGTGTTTTGTAAGCGGTGCGGAAAGCCCATAAAGCATCATCGAGCTTATCTGACCAAGAGGTACGGTTCTCTCCTATTGATCTCTCAAGAATTCTCTTCAAGCCCCGATTGGAAACCTCAACTTGTCCACTTGTTTGTGGATGATACGCGGTGGAGAGACGATGAGTGACTCCGTATTTAAGCATGACCTTTGCAAATTGGTCATTGCAAAAATGGTTCCCGATCCACTATGATTGCACGAGGGCACCGCATCTGGCGAAGATGAGATCTAAGAAATTATACAAACAACTCGTGGCGGTCAGAGGTTTGGTGGGGAGCGCTTTGCTTCAACCCGATTTTGATATATATATAACGGCCACGAGGATGTATTTGTTGCCTTTGGATGATGGGAATGGCCCCATAAAGTCAATGCCAGATCTCAAAGATTTCACCAAACTTGGATGGAATTTTGTGTGGCATCTCATCACGTTGGGGTGGGGAAACTTTTCCTTGCGCTTGGCAGAGTTGCAGTTTTTTAACCAACACATGGGCAACTTTGTTAGATAGTGGCCAGAAGAATCCGAATCCAAGACTTTTTCTTGCTGTTGTAGTTAGACCCTGATGATCCACCGGTGGGACCATCGTGGCAAGCCAATGAGGATGTCATGGGCTTACTTTCCAAAAACACAACGTCGAAAACTTGATCCGACACAGATTTAAACATAAGGGGATCTTCCCAAAATAAATGCTTCACTTCTTTGAAGAATTTTCTTTTCTGCTGGGATGACATCCCTTTGATCACGAAATTTCCCGCATGGTAGTTTGCGATGTCAGCAAACCATGGGGTACTAGAATCAAGAGCAGCGATCGAACTAAGAGTTTCCAGAGGAAATTTTTCATTTATCTCTTTTGGATCGAGCTCATCTCTGAGAGGATATCTCTAATCGTGATAGATTATCACCGCTAGGTTCTCATCTCCTTTTTTGTCACTACACAAAGTCTAACTCTTGAAGGAGCAACCCATCGGAGCAATCTCGCCTTAGAATCTTTCTTTGCAAAGAGAAATATGAGGGAGGAATGATCCTATACACTGTGCTTTTATTCAAGACAAGGTAAGATCCGGAATTTTACGAACGCGTAACCACAGCCAACATTACTTTTCTCTGTTGTGGTGTAACGTGATTCCGCCTCATTCAATGTTTTGCTTGCATAGTGTATAGGTCTGAAATGTTTCTCATGACGTTGCCCCAAGACTGCACCTAAGGCGAAAACGCTTTGCATCGCACATTAGTTCAAAAGGTTCATGTCCAGTCTGGGGCCATCAGAATGGGAGCCGTCGGTTAGATCTTTATTTATAGTGTTAAATGCTTCAATACACTCTTTGGAGAAATAAAAACGTTAGCCTCTTTTTCGAGCAAATGGGGTTTCCATGGACGGGCTATTTTCGATAAATTCTGATGCATCCTTCTATAAAACCCGGCATGCCCAAGAAAACTACGGACACCTTTTTACATTAGTCTGTGGGTTAAGCTTTGCATAAACGTCAATCTTAGCTCGATCGACCTCATGTCCCGACATGGAGATTTTTGTGTCCAAGACAATGCCTTCTTAAACCATGAAAATTGCTTTTCTCCCAAGTTTAGAGACTAAATTGGTGTCTTCACACCGCATAAGCATCTTTCCAAATGGGGTTAGCATGTAGAGAAAGAACTTCCAAAAAAACCGAAAAGTCATCCTATAAACACTTCATCGTTTTTTTCGATCATGTCGTGGAAGTATGCCATTACATCTCTGAATTGTGCCTGGTGCATTGCAGAGGCCAAAGGGCATGCGGCGGTAGGCAAATGTTCCGTATGGGCAAGTAAATGTAGTTTTTCCTGATCAGTTTTGGGTCCCGATTGGGTATTAGAAAATAACCCGAGGAAACCACGAGAAAACAATATATTTGTTTCTACCGCAAGCCTCTCGAGCATTTGGGTCCATGAATGGAAGAGGGAAAATGTCCCCTTTCGGGCTTCATTCAACTTTCGGTAGTCAATGCATACCCGCCATCCCGTAACTAATCGAGTTGGGATCAACTCATTTTGCTCATTCTTAACTACGGTAAAACCACCTTTCTTTGGTACACAGTGTACCGGGCTTACCCAGGGACTATCCGAGATAGGGTAATTAATCCATCGATTAAAAGTTTTTCAACTTCCTTTTTTATAGACATCGTGGATTTTTGGGTTTTAACCGTCTCTGATGTGTGGACCTGTTGTGTATATTCCCTTCATTAAGATTTTGTGTGTAACAAAATTCCGGGTTAATACCCTTGATATCGGAGAGTTTCCAAGCGATGGCTCGCTTGTGGGACTGCAACACCTTTATGAGAGCGGTTTTCTCCGACACTCAAATCTTTAGCAATTATGACTGGTAACTAGATGTCCCACCACCCACCCTCCAAAAAATGCGTATTCGAGGGGGAGGGAGTAAGTCCTTGAGCTCACCCCGGGAGGTTTCATCAATTGATGTTACATCGGTTTTGGCTTCACAATTCTTAAGTTCTTTCCTAACCTCAGGAAAATAATTTTGCATGTTATGTGAAGTTGTGATAAAGGCTCCACTATTCGGAAGCTTCAAGAAGAGAATGTCCATTCTCGGATCCACATTCGGCATCATCATCTACCTGACTTAAACGAAGTTATCAGAAAGTTCAGCCTCGATTTCTTCAATGAAAGAATCACTACCCTTGAATGGAGTGAGGGTGGGGGAAGTGGTATCAACAATTGGTTCAAAGTAAGGAGTGGAATTTCCATTTGCTAATACTTCCGAGAATCCTAAAACTTCTTGAGAATATTCCTCACACGCTATATCAATAAAGTCGACTTGTACAGCAGATTCCTTGGCATTGTATAGAAATTTTTCAGTATCACCTACTTAGAAAGTCACGGATTTGTCATCATGTCTTAAGGTCATCTCTTCACCGTGTACATCAATCAAGGCTCTTGCCGTTCTTAAGAATGGTCTTCCTAAAATCAACGGACTCCAGGGTCGCATCATATTCCAACTACCACGTAAATCGGGCTGGAAAGTAGAAGGTTCCAACCTTCACAAAAACATCTTCGGCTATGCCGGTGGGAGTGGAGATTGATCGGTCGGCCAACTCGAGTATCATCTTAGTTTTGGTCAGTCCTTGGAGATTAAGCTTTTCAAAAACTGAGAGTGGCATTAGATTGATGCTTGCACCGAGATCGGCCAGGGCTAAGCATTCATCCAACTCTGGAAAATCGCACGGTATCAGAAATCACCTTTTGTCTCCTAATATCTTCGGGAAATGTCCTTTAAGGATGACTGCTGATCAATTTTCTTTTACCGGTGTTTTTGGTTAAGTCCAGATCTTATCTTTGTTGTTCAAGAAGCTTTCTGTGAACATTGGTGCAAACTAGGCATGTGCAAGAGAGCATCTGCGAAGCTCAGCTCGAAGTGGAGATTCCGAAAAATTTCCATGAATTTCAAAGCTAAAAGGTCGTCCTTTTTGCTGATTTTCTCCTTGTTTACCCTAGATGGATACGGTAAAGTCGTTTTGGTTCTAGGCATGACAACTGGTTTCATCCCATGGACTATTGGAGGTGGATTCTTTTGTTAATTTCCGTTAGGAAGCACCGTGTCCTTTGTCACCTCGGTTTCAACTTCCACCACCGGCGGTGGAATTTGAGGTCCATCATATGAAACACCGCTTCTGGTGGTGATTGCTTTCAATTCACCCTTCGGGTTAGCAACGGTTGTTTGCAGAGAGAGTACCCCGAACTTGAAGTAGAAGCTTGGTTGGAATTTACGATTTTGGTGAGCAAGTCGGTTATGTTGGACATTTGGTTTTGCATGTTTTGCATAACCGCATCATTAGCCTTGACATAGCTCTCAAAATCAGTTTTTGACACACCCGAAGCTTGATGAGCTGGAGCTTGGTAAGCTGGGAGTTATTAACCGGGGGTTATTACATTGGGCTTTGTTGTATGGACCTAGGGGTCCCGTTGGATTTGACCCTGGTTTGTAGCATTCCACGGTTTTTGGTTTTTTGGTTCCAACGATTCTGATTGTTGGCTTGGTTGTTGTGTTGCATGGGAGGAAAACCGGGTGGTCTGATTTGGTTTGCCATCGGTGGCGGACGGTAACCGGAATTTCCTTGGTTGAAATTGGCTGCGGCGGCTTGCGAGACGTATTCTTGGATGTTATCTCGGTAATTGTTGCTATCGGTAGCCGGACAATTACGATATGAATGGGCACCACCGCAGGTAACACAACTTTGCTCAACCGCTTTTACGGGAGCGGGAGCTGGAATTGGAACTGGAGATGTCTGCTTGTCGAGAAGTAGAGCTCTAACCATATCTTTCAATTCAGCAACATCGGGAGATACACCGGAGGTGGAAGCGCTCGTACTCACCTTAGCAACAATTGCTTTGCTTCGGGAGTTACGAACTTTGGACTTGCTCTCGATGATGCTTGAGCAATCAGCGGGTCGTTTGTCCAAAAAGTTACCACCTGCGGCGGAGTTCAAAGAGTCTTGATCATTGACATTTAAGGCATTGTAAAATGTATCGAGTTGGTGAAGCTCCGAGAATCCATGATGTGGACAAGCTCGGAGAAGATCTTTGAATCGATCCCAAGCCTCACTAAACGACTCATCAAATCTTTGTTTGAAATTTGTAATTTCGTTCCGAAGATTTGTCGTTTTAGAAGGTGGGAAAAACTGATTTATGAATTTAGCAACGAGATCATCCCATGTTTGAATTGATCGAGGGGGTTCTTTTTCAAGCCATATCCGGGCTGCTCCCTCGAGAGAGAAAGGAAAAAGCATCAACTTAATTGATGTGGTCGGGACATTAGGATATCTCAGCGTAGAGGTGATTTTATTGAAGTAACGGATGTGGGCATGGAGGTCCTCTTTGTCATGTCCGAAGAACTGCTTGTTCTGAACAAGAGTTAGCAACCCATGCTTGATCTCAAAATTTGCTGCTTCAATTTCAGGAACAACAATGGTCGTTATGTCCCAACGAGGCTGAGATGGAAAATCGAGAGACGATTGATGATTGGCGTTTGAATGTAACAAAGAATGATTGGGAATTGAAACTGAAAGTAAATGCACATAAAATTTAAACAAAGAACTTAAGCTGGAAATTGAATTAAAGCTAGCAAAGGCAAAACACTAAAAACTTTTACACTAAGGCACAAATAAACTCAAATAAGCTTAAGGCAGACAAATAAGCTAAACCTGATTCTGTTCCCCGTATTTTAGTATAGATTTAATTTTAGGATTTCCCTATACTATTAGATTGTTTCCCTAGTTTATAAGATCCCCAGTTCCTATATCTGTTTCCCGTGAGAATAAATTAGGTTTTATTTATTATATTTAGTTGTAATTATATCAGTGTTTCCATCATATCTAAATATTCTCCATCATTCAATTTCTCATCAAACCAGGATTACCTTCAATTGCAGCCTCGTTGGGACATACGACCCGGGACTATCTCTTCCGGAATCTTTTTATCATTGATTCTATCTTGTGTATTTTATCCTTTTGTTGAATTTGACCTTTGCCTTGGCAAGGGCATCCGTTTAGGATCGTATTAGGGTTGCTAAATAATAAATACATAAAACGCGAATCATTGAGTTTCGGTTAATACTTCAACACCGAGTTGCAAGTCTTCCATATGATGTTTGATGATGATGTTCCTAATCCACAGATTGACTGCGTTGAATAGGGTAACTTTGTCTGATCCAGATAGGTGGTTGAGCTTGCATTGAAGATGAAGCAGGTACAGGTCTTCAAAATCATTAGGATGCAGATTTTTGAAGTCAGCTTCCGAGATCTTGTAGTCTTGGTTGTCAGCCCTGCGTAGAACAATCTCTTTCAAGTAATGTATAGCCTATCTAAGATATCTTGAGACTAACAACACTAAGATATCTTTATGTACGTATCTGACTGCCGATGATCAGACGTGGGCACAGTGTCTTGTATAAAGAATTTCTGCGCTTAAACCACCAGTGAGCAATTCTAGGAGCTATACTAATATCATAGTCACGTTCACTTTCAATCCACAGTGATGGTACTAGTTCATCGAGCCCAAACTCTTGGTAGTAAGCGGCTTTCAGCTTGGATATTGAGAGAGCACTCCTTCTTTCTTTGTCACCTGATACAAGGTATTCTAGGTCTTTGTTGAAGAAGTATTATGTTTGAATGGTTACCTAACCTGGTGGACCTCCTAGAGGTAATGGTTTGCTTACGTCAAGCATGACCCGATTACCCTCAGGATTGGTCAGATCAATCTTATCTGTCAGCAACAGGTGACACTCTTCCATCTGAAATTAAAGGAAATGTTATTCCTTATGGAAGGCTTTGATACCATGCATTTAGACCTTCCAAATCAGCTTGCTAACTTTGACTTCCAATCTTCCTGCAATACCATTTGATGAATGAGCCCATATCTCTAGTTTCTAAAGAAAAACTTGTTTTTCTTTTGATCTTTATATGATTTGGCAATTGCACAGCCATTGATCTTTACATTTAAGTAAGTCAGGTCGGAGGAATACCCATCTGGTTTTGTAAGTCTCTGTGCGTTTTTTCTTCAAGATAGGCTTCAACCAGTCTGGTCGGGTCTTGATCTTTGAAAGATGATCAGCATCAGTGTCATCTGAATATGATAGATGCATATCATCTGGTATTAGAATGTCATCAGTTGGCTATTTAGATTGGGAATCAGGATTTTCCTTTGAAGAGCTGGAAGGATCATCTCTTGTGTCAAAAGACTTCTAAGTTGAGGACGTCTAAGCTTGATGCTGTTGAGAAGCAGATGCCTTTTCTTCTTACTTTGGTCTGAGTATTTTGGAGGATGTGGAAGAGGATCTTGGTCGTCATGGCATCTCTTACGAGACTTGGCCGTCGCATCCATGAACTCTTCCCTGTTTTCACGATCCATGGATGCCTCCAGAGCTTCATAGAGAGCTGTATGTTCAGGCAGTGATCGGTAGGAGCCACTTTCGAACATCCGATCACGGAGAATTTATTTCATCTCAAATTCTGAGAACTCTCTAAAGCGTTAATAAAATGGAGCTTGGAGAGCGTCTTGTACAACTTATTTAATGTTCTCATTAATGTACTTGTCAATTTTTGAGTACAAATCATTTTCCACATAGAAAAACTGATGAAGAAAACTTGAACAGTCTGATCCTAAACCTTGTTTTCTTTTCAAAGTTAGCACATATCTATTCCAGTGCAGTGACACGGGCAGCTAGTGCAGATTCTATGGTGCTTTGTTGTTGTGGAGGTGGTGGAAGGGTTGTTGTAGTAGTTGTTGTTGTAGCTGTAAATACTGGTTCTTGGATAGGAGGAGATACTTGTTTAGGAGATAAGATAATGATGACTGAGTGGATATAGAGGTGATGATGGAAGACGCCTGATGATTAGAACCGTGACCATAGATTCCCCTTTTGTTTCCACATTAGCTTTATCTGGTTCTTCTTTAGTTGGTTTGTCATTCGAGAACTAATCACCATAGGTAAAAGCATCATTAAGATTCTTTATTGATGAGAGAGTCCCGGATGAGCTTAATGGATTCTGTAAATGGACATGTACCTCATCTGGATGCTTCAAGCTTTCATGTACTTGAGGATACACAGTAGCAATGAAGTCTTCGTACATGGGCTTAGGGTTTGGTCCAGCAAGAGCCACATGACTTTGTTCAGGGTTTGATCCAGCCTGGTCTTCATCTTGTAGAGGTCGAGACTCGAGCGTATTACCATGGTCTGATCTAGCCTGGTCTTCATCAAGTTCAACTATTCTTTCTTTTAGAGCCATTGTGTTAGACACATTCTCAACTTAATCTTCATCAACATCAAGTATTTCAGTATCACCTTTACTATTATTTTTATCCGTATCAGCTCTAGTTTCAGCATCTGCAGGAGATGGGGTATCACGGACCACATTTGCAAATGTATCATCCTGAGGCTTTGCAGAAGGTCTAGTAGATGCTTCCTCAGTCACTGGAGTCCGCCTTTGAAAAATGAATTGATCTGTGGTGCTTTTCTTCTTTGGCTGATGTAGTTATAGGAGTGATTGTGCAACATGTTCGTCTATTGTAATGGCTTTCCCTTTTCCTTCAACTACTGGTAGACTTTGGGTGACACCTAAGGTAGGGTCCGAAAATCTACTCCACCGAAAAGTGGCCTGAAATATTCCAAACTTCCATCTGAATGGCATCTTTGATGATTGTGCTCATCATCTCAATTGAGGTTTAGGAGCTGGTTAGGTTCTCCAATTAGTTTGCATGAACAAGCTAAAGAAGAACTTTCCCCTTTCAAACTTTTCTCATCACGTTTACCCATTCCGGATTCTTTAATGTGGGAGAAGGCTTGGTTATGATTTTTCCTTCACGGGCTTCTTATTGTTTGGCTGGTGCTAGGTTTCCATGTACAGTGAGGCTTTTTGGGCTTGTCAGCTGCTAAAAGCTATCTTCTTTGTTCATCCCTTTTAGCAGCGGGTTTTTCGACGAACCATATCCAAATACTATTGGTAGTATGGTGAAGTTTGAATGGCTTCAGTAATCAACTCTTTTGGAATAGGCTTTCTAAAAACTTTATCCTTTTCCTTTGGGAGCGAACTTGAGATTGCCAAGAGGAAATTCATCACCAGTAACGTGAACCGGATACTCAGGTCTTCGGTGGATATTATATTTGCTTCCCAAGTAATAGATTATCATCTTTGTGAACCGGCAGTAAGGAATGACATGTGGAGTTGACTTCTTGGAAGTAATACTAAGACTTGCCTGATGAGAAAAGAAAGTCTGAATCCCCTGCACAAACTCTTCCCACAAAAGTTCTGCATAATCAACATTCAATCTTGTGACAATACCCCACGGCATTTGAAGAACAGGGTGTTTGGGTTTGTCACTTCCAGACGTCTTGCCGGTTAAACACTAGTTGATCAAAGTAAGTGTAGCTCTCTACGGCTGATAAAGATTATTCACATGCATCTTGGAAACAAAGTCAATTACCTCTGGGTAGCCCAATTCATTAACAAAATCTATAACCTGTTCACCCGCAGGGGGACACAAAAGGATGGGCTGGGTCTACAGGGGTAATTTCCACGGCCTCAACAAAAATGTCAATATTTAGGAGGAAACCCTATTTCATCCATTAGAAGTTGTATACACCGACTTTGCCGTCCAGTGTTAGAGTATTCCAAGAACTGATTATTAGATAGATGGAACATTTGCTCATGCAGTTAATTGCACTGAAAAAATACTAATCTGGAGAATGTCAACATAAATGCAAAAAATAGGGTTCTTTTGCAATTTATGTAGATCCAATATAAGATTGATCTTCCCATAAGGTAAGCGGGCCTTGACGGGGACTAACTGATCATCAGATCTGGTAGGGGCAGGAATATTCTCCTTAGTCATCTTATATGCATAGGAATATCAAAGTAGATAGACACAATGGCAGATAATTAATGTTAAAGACAAATATTAGCCCTTGAGTTTTTGACTTTCCATTCCCAAGTTTATAAGTCATGTATCAATCAGTTGATAAGATAGTACACATTGATTCATTGGTGTATTGGCTGTCAGCTACTTCAATGTCAACAAGTACGAACCTTGTCATGAATCCATAAAGTAATCCGTCAAGCTCACACCACAAGATAACCATGCCCGATAGAGTTAGTATAGTAAATAGAGCCTATTATAATTGCCCTTATGAGTGTTTATAGGCTTAATGGGTCAAATCATAAGAGATTGGCCCAAACCGCTGACCAACGGTTTTCCAAACCGCCATGTGGTGGTTTAGGTAAACCGCCGTGTAGCAGGATATCAAACCGCCACGTGGTGGTTTGAGTAAACCGTCGTGAGGCAAACAACCAAACCGCCATGACTAAAATAATTTTTCCTTAAATCGCTACGACCAAACCGCTATGAATATTTTAATATTATTTAATCAAACCACTTCAACCAAATCGCTATGAATATTTTAATCATTTTAATCAAACCTCATTGACCAAACCGCTATGAGTATTTAAATCATATTTAATCAAACCGCCGCTATTTTAGAAAAATTCAAAATAGAGGTTTGACACTTTTAATATTAAAAGAATAAATAGCCAATCTGCTGCCATGCAGCAGTTTACCTGCTTTATTAAAACATTAAAAGAATATAGCAAACTGCTACCTAGAGTGAACATGGCAAACCACTACCTAAAATAATTAAGCAAACCGCTGCCTAAATAATTAAGCCAACCGCTACCTAAAATGTGGCAAACTGACATCAAGAACATGGCAAACCGCCATGAAAAAAACTAAACTTGAATTTAATTTTCTTTCATTTTGGCTATTCCAAACTCAATCTAAGGCCTCCTAGATCTAATTTTCCTTCCATGCAATTAATTTTGACACTCTAAATCTCCATATTACATCTAATATAAGCCTTATACTACCAATTTAAACCACGAAAGGGATTTAAAACTTAAGGGGGCATACACTAAGAGTTTAGGTACGCAAATTGACGTTTTTTAAAACCCCAGCAACCAAACATTTACCAACAGATTAACCAAGCAACAAACTGTTGTTGACTTTTAAAAGTCAACAACCATACGAAAACTCAAAGATCATGCATTCAATTGATAGAGGATCTCAAACAATCATTAAAACATCATTATCTAAACATAATAAGCAAACCCCAGCAATAAAAACACAATTTTAAACACTCTACGGGCATTCGATTAAAAACGCATATAAAAATCAATCAAGACTCACAAAGTGTTTATGATCTATGCTAAGGCATTCATGATCGAGTGATTAACATCCTAAACCGCACCTATCCCACGCATCAATTAACAATTCTAAACAACATTCTAAATTTCTAAAACCCTAGGACTCATTTCTAAGAATAAGACAAAAATTTAATGTGTTTTAAATCAATAACCTTATAAACTAATATAGGATCTAATGGATATAGGATAAGTTTAAGCATTACCTTTGCAAGAAAAACACAAGAAATCAAGAATTAGATGGTGGCGAATTGGGGTGGCGGTTTGCGAGTGAGAGTGTGTGTGTTTTATGTTTGACCGAATTTATGGAGGTTTAACCAGTTATATCAAACCGCCGCTTGTATACCAAAGTTATTGATTTGCAGATTTTGGTCCATGGTCTTTCTAACTTCTTATAATTCTTGTGTTTAAGTATTTCTAAGGTAAACTATGAGTTTCGAAAATGGCAATTTAGTCCTAATTATTTAATTATGTCTAGAAAACACATAGCAAATTGCATTTAAGCCCCTAAACTTTCTAACAATTGACAATTTTGGCCCTTTAAGTTAAAATTAATTAACTCCCCCTCAAATTATAACCCCATTTAAATACAAAAACATTTTTCGTTAACTAAAAAACCCGTTAGATGACATAAATTTGAAATCACTCTCCCCCTCAAACAATGACCCGTTTTCTATTTAAAGAGATGTTGTCGTTGTTTGAGTTGAAAATTTTATTGTAGAAGCACGAAATGATTAATTTTCAACAACACTTTTTCCACCGTAGTTAACACAAATAATTTTGAAGAATCAATTAAGAAGAAATTATTTGGTTATAAAAAAGGTAGAACTTATCTTCCGTAAGGAGATAAAAAGCACTAAAACGACATTTTTCTCATGATGCCTTGTAAATAATAGAAATCAATGATCGAGAAAAAATTAATCACCCGTTGTTAGGAACAACTGTCTTTTTGACGACATGCTTTCCTCAGATTGAAAAGCGGGTTGTAGTCTGAAATAACTGCAAGCCATGAAGACATGTTTTCAAAGTGATTTGAGCCCTTTCAATGCTCGAACCTTTAATTTAAAGACCCGTGTCATTATTGAATGACATTTCTAGGTCCGTAAATATTATTGATTTTTAGAAGACATGTCTTAAAAATATTTTTGTATTATTCTTATTTTTCTGATTTTTAAGGTATTGGTAGGTTTTATAATTTTTGTAATTTTCCTTTTTGTTTTTAGAAGATTATATACATAGGATACACGAAGAACCATCCTTTTACTCATCCTCCCCTTCTTGAAGAATTAAAGGATTTTCAGAGTTCAATACTCATCATTCCAAGACGCGAGTAGAAATTCGAACCGCTCTCTTGGTAATGCCTTTGTGAATATGTCCGCCAGTTGGAAATCCGTCGTCACAAAGTAAAGTTCAACCACGCCATTCTCGACTTGCTCTCTTAATAAATGGTAATGTATGTCGGTATGCTTTGACCGGGAGTGCTGGACATTGTTGCAGCAGAGAGCGATAGCACTTTTGTTGTCACAATACAAAGGTATATTATTGAATGCAAAGCCGTAGTCTGTTAGCTGTGACCTCATCTAGAAAGGAATCTGAGCACAGCAAACCAGACATGGCAATGTATATCAGCCTTCTGTGGTTAGAATGCATAGCTTTTCTGCTTCTTCGATGACCAACTCACTAATTTGCCTCCAAGAAACTGAGCACTTCCCAACGTACTTCTCCTTGTATCTTGACAACCTGCATGGTCAGCGTCTGCATAGGCCATTAGTGCCATAGCGGTGTCTTTTGGATACCAAAGACCCCAGTTAATCGTGCCTCGAAGGTACCGAAAGAACCGCTTAATTTCCTTGAGGTGCTTTTTGGTAAGCTTAGCGTGATACCTAGCACACATGAACATGGCGAATACAAGGTCTGGCCTACTGGCAGTGAGGTACATTAATGAGCTGACGATACCTCAAAACTAAGTTTGGTCAGAGGTATCCATTTCATATTTAGTTAAAATTTCAAGAGCATATTTTGATTGATTAATAAAGATGCCTCCAAGACTTTGAGAAACTTGTAATCCTAAGAAAAATGACATATGTCCCATCATTGACATCTGAAATTTTGAACTCATCTCGTTTGAAAATATGTCACACGCTTTAGGATCAGTCGAGGCAGATATAATATCATCTACGTAAATTTGAACAAGAAGAATGTGTTTGCTTGTTTTTTGGGTGAATAACGTAGGATCCACTACACCCTTAGAGAACTTGTTGTCCAGAAGAAACCTTGATAAAGTGTTATACCACGCCCTTGAAGCCTGCTTTAGACCATACAAAGCCTTCTTCAGACAATAGGCGTGTATGGGGTGATCTGGATCAACAAAGCCCTTAGGTTAACTGACGTAGACTTCTTCTTTCAGCTCGCCATTTAGGAATGCAGTCTTGACATCCATCTGGTAGATGACCATGTTTTTGTTGGTGGCATTTGCAATGAAGATTCTAGTAGCCAGTATATGTGCAACCAGTGCAAATGATTCCTCAAAATCGATACCCTCCTCTTGTTGATATCCCTTCGCTACAATCATCATTGTTCTTCAGAACAGACACCATACTCATCAACTTTACTTTGTAAGATCCTCTTAAAGCGAATAATATTGCCACAATTCTAGTTACTGGAACTAATTCCCATACTTGAAGTTGATAAAATTCGTGGATTTCTTCTTGCATAGCTTCAAACCAGCAAGCTTTATCCATAGCAGTCTTAACATTCTGCGTATTGACTTTAACATAACATAATTCATAAAGGCACCATAAGCCCATCGTAGCAACTGTTTTCTGGTGATACCGGATAAGAAGGATTACCGATTACATTATCCAGTGGGTGATCCTTGGACCATTTTTCGAGATGAGTATGTGGTTGACTAACTTGTGTGGATTCACCTAAACTAAAATCCCTAGATAAGGACTCATTAGAACTAGGTTCCGGAGCAAACACATTTACAAAGGGATCGTTGTTAGCTTGAGCAAACAGATTGTCTTCGATAGTGGGTCCAGCTGCAACACCTTGATGTAAGATAGGATGTTGTACTACGGAGGATGATGATGAATAACTTGTTGACAATGCATCTTGATCAATGGTTGTAGAAGAAGGGAGTACCGTCAGAAACAATTAGGCACAAGAACAGCAGAGAGCAAGTACCGTGTCATCAACTATTAAGGGGGGTTCAAGGTACACAACGAACATCAAGTTGGAATAACATCTCCAGATCTTTATTGGATGGTGGTACATAAGGAGCTTAGCAGGGATTGGCTCTGGTACTATCCCTGACTGATTTGTTCTAGGCATCAACAAAAATAGGCTCAGTTCTGTACAGAGTGCATAGACCATGAGCTCAGTCAGCGATCGAAATGGCACAGAGAATTGGTTACCATGATTCTCGGTTCTTTGTGTGTAGAATATTTTATAACCCTTCCTATTAGGAGCATAACCAACAAAAATCCAAATATTTGTTGTGGTTTTCAATTCTTCAAGATCTTCGCTATCATTTATAGGGTAACAAAGAGCACCAAAAACTCGAAGAAATTTAAGATCAGGTTTCTTATCATGCACAAGCTCATATGGGGTTTTGTTATGATGAGTATGAATTAGGGATCTGTTTTGGTTGTAGCAAGCAGTAGCAACAGCTTCTGCCCTGTGGAAAACTAGAAGGAGGGGTTGAATAGTTTTACCGCTTTTAAATTTTATTTTATTGATTATAAAACTTAGATTTGACTTATGTGAATTCATAATGTCACAATATGAACAATATAACTAATCAAAAAATGTAATGACATGATAAAAAAAAGTATGAAAGATAAGATAATAAAGATGGAAAGACAAACCACAACACGAGGATTTATAGTGGTTCGTAACGAGCACCTCTTTGACTACTCACTCCCCGAGCACCAAACTTGAGAATTTTCTTCACTATATCAACAAGCTCCCTTTAGGCGGAGAAAACCGTACACAACTTAGGTTACACCAATTTCCCAACACAAAGCCCAATTGCCGAGTTCTCATCTCTATCGCTATAACCAAATCTTATCACGACTAACCAAACTTATTCACAACGATATCACAACTCACTTCACTACACACCTTTTCTTCACTTTACTTCACAACTTCACCACACAACTTCGTCACAACCTTTCTATACTTCTCTTCACAACTTCACTTCAACTAGACACTATCTTGATCACACCAATCTAACACTACTTCTAAGATCACCCCGATCTAACTATACTTACAATGATCACTACAATCACTTTAATATACACAACTACGGATACCACCTTCATAATATAACATCAAGTATTTACAAATAAAAAACATTACCACAAGGTTGCAAGGACACACACTAAGCTATAATACTTCTTCACTTGATGGCAGGAAGTATTCTTCTCTTGCAGTTGAGGATTAAACCTTGGATCACTTGGAAATAAAGCTTTATGATTAAATGATCAAAGGAATGAAAGGAGAGTATAAACTAATTTAGAACAGAAAGAAAGTGTGTGCAAAAGGTGAGAAAATATCAGTGGGGAATAGTCTAGTATTTATAGGCCAACTGAGCTGAGATTTTTTGTCTAGAGGCGTCCCCTATCATTAGGGAGTCAGTCCCTTAAAAATTAAGGGAGTCAGCCCCTTAAATTAAGGGGGCCGCCCACCCAGACGTTTCGTTCCCTCGTACTCCCCATTTTTGTCTATTCTAAGGAGGTGTTTTCTGGAACATTTCAGCCGTTTAGGGTAGAAAATTTGAATTCAAAATATTTATTTGAATAAAACATTTCTTTTAAATCCAAAAATGTTTTTGTAAAAGATATAAAAATGTTTGTGATATTTTTATAAAAAGTGTGATTTAAATAAAAAATCCTTTGATCATGAAAGCATTAAACATCTGATTATTCTAACTTTGAAGTGATTAAATTTACCAGAAATGAAAATTATTACTACTAATTACATGTTTATATTTAATTTTACATTAATCGCTTTTTATATTTTGTGATTATCAAAAACTGTAGAGAGATCAAAAATATTAATATTGTGTTTTTAGGCATTATTTCCTATCAACAATCTCCCTCTTTTGATGATTACAAAATCTAAACTCATTAAATAAAATTTTATTTTTAACCAAGTATTTAGTGAGTTTTATCTCCATTTCTCCCCTTTTTTGTAGAATCAAAAAGGCTTTGTCGATGAATGTTATAAAACCGACTAATACATGCTCTCCTTTGATGTGACCCCCTCGTACGAGGGCACCAAGGAATCGAGCTATGAGAACTTTGCTACAAAAACAAGTTAGAAGAACCACACCAATTTTTCTAACATATATAGCAAAGAAACGAAAAATAATATGCAAGATAACAATCTAAAATAAAATTACACTTTAAAGCATAATACCAAAGATCAATCATTAAACATAGATATTGTGTATAAAACACAATCATGCATACATTAAATTTAAATAATATGCTAGAAGCATATTAAGACGGTCATACATAAGATTAAAACTACAAAGGTCCTAATATTCCTAAATTGCCTTAGGAAACCATTGGACTTGCTCGCAATAGGAGAGGGTTGGCCATTTATTTGAAAGCGAGAAAAATGAAGCATGTAATATGCTTAGTTGGTTGGTGGTGGAGAGTTTAGAGCAGAGGTGGTTGTTTAAGGGTAATCTCGGTGGACTTGAGGTGGTGGTTTTGTTCGAGTGAGAAGAAATTCAATCTAATTGATATCTTTACTCAAGGTTAGGAATTGTTTTTGGGTAAAGATGCAACAAGGTCAATAGCCAACATGTTGTTCAACTTGATCTAAGTTGATGGTGTGAGGTAAGTTTGGAGAGTAAGATATGAGGAATAGATATGTGGTGAGAGGTGTTTTTTAGTGGTGGGGGGAGCATCTATGAGATTTGATAGTCCATGAAGTTGGTTAATGTCATTCAATGAGCATTTTCTCTACCTGGAAGATGGAAGGAATGGAGGTTGAGTGTGTTGTCCACCTGAGGTGAGGGAGGATATTTGAGCATGAATCATACTACAACATGTGGATTGATGATTAAGTGAGGAAATTAAGGTTTGTGTTTTAAGATTGAGTCAATACTTTTGTGGAAGAGATTAAAGATTGTCTAACATTAGTATCACAAGAATCACTAAGTGGAAGTGAGTGAGATTGTCGTGAAACATGGTTTGAATGAGTAGTAGGTTCATTGATAGGAGATTATGGTTTGAGCATTGGTGTTGGTAAGTTAACATCAACCTCATTGGAAGAGTTACAATGGTTCAACTTCTTCCTCCATGTGGGTCTTACTAACATTTTGGCCACCCTTAAAGGTTTAGGTAAAGATTTATGAGGGGAAGACATTGGAGAGGACAAGTTTAATGTGGTAAATGTGTTGAGGATGATGGTTTAATTATACTAGGAAGATGATGTGATTATGGATGGATGGACATTGTTAGAATACAAATCTAAGGAATGTTGGTGAGAGTTAGGAAAGTACAGCTGGGTCTAGAAGAAAGAGGGCCAAAAAGCAGAAAGAAATAGTAAAATTAGTGCTTCAGGTGGCCGATCCGCTAAAGACATGGCCGCCCCTTTAAATTAATAAGAGGGACCGCCCGTTGATAAAAGGGTTCCGCCACCTAGAAAGTCACAACAAATCCAGGTTTTTTGTTTTTGATTTTAAGAAATGAGTAAAAGGATGACTATTATTGAGCCATTTTGCAGCAGAGACCTAGCTATTAAGCAACAAAGTAAGAAGCCTACAATCAATTCGCAGCAAGAGAATAAGCAAGCAAAGTCCTAATTTTGTTTTAAACAAGATCAAGTCTAAGGGCATTTAACAAGTAATAACATGTAGACAGGCATGCAAGAAGGTAAAATAAAGCCTTCAAGAGAAGCCATATTATACAAATAGTTTTAACACTCTAAATAGTTTGTAATGCTCTTAAGATTTCCCAAACAAATACTATATGTTGTAAACACATTTAAGTGAGACTTGTGTTTGCATTTATAACCCTAGTGTGTGCCTATATGTAACAAATGTGGAGTAATGATTATTTCGACTCTAAGAATAGAATACCTAAGAAATAATCCAAGTGTTACCTGATTTAATTGCCAATCAAGATTATCAAAATATAAATTAATTATAAATTTTGGCAACAAATTACCGAGAATCATTTATGTACTATATGAAAAATAGTTTTACATATATCAACAATGTATGAAAATAATTTTTCATGTACTCCTAGTTTGTGTAAAGATTTTTGTTTCACATATATTGGGACATACAATATACAATATGTATAAGTAGAAAATCTTAAGCATGACAGAAATCAAAAGTTACGTTAATTTTGATATATAACTTATCCTATTTTGAAAAATTTTATACTTCCAAATTTGTGGATTTTATCAAAAAATGAATCCTAGACACAAAAAAATAATATAAAAACTTTTTACCAACTGTTAGATGCCGGTACCCTTAATTGATTATGGGCCGAACCCTTTAATTTTAAGAGGGACCGCTCGTTAGAAATAAGGGGGCCGCCCACCGACGAATATTATTTCAATTTATTTGATTTTGGTATTTATTTTGTTTGTACTCATTATTCTAGTTAGTTACCTCTTAAGTTCCTCATCAATCATTTATAGTATTGAGTCATTTAATGAGAGTTTTAATCAATTTGTTCCATCATTCCTAGACCTAGACGTAAGTAATTAAAAGGCTCACGTTTGAGGGGTTTAGTAGATATCGCAATGTATCTTCCTATGAAACCTTTTCAATTGAAAAATTTCCTATTTGAACATTTTCCACGAAGGAAATGGTAACAAAAATCTCAATGTTTTTGAACGAGAGTGTTGTATGGGATTCTACTTAAGGTCTATAGCCCAATTGTTATCACACTTTATAGGATGTACATCTAACAATGCAAATCTACAGTGAGCTATGTTTCATCCATAGTGCTATTGACATGCCTTTTCCGACGCTTACATATATGGCTTCGAGAAGAAAAATGGCAAGAGCGGTATTTTGCTTCACTGAAAACCAAGATGTTTCAAACAACATCCCATAAATGTGCAAATACCCATAGCATTTTCGTCCACATAATCTCCCGCATGATCAAGAGTCCGCATATACTGATGAGTTTCTCTATGCCATGTTGGTGTGGTGGGAGTGAGTGGGGTGGGGAAAAGAGGAATGAGTGAAGTAGACACAAGGGGGGGGGTGGGGTTGTGTGAGTTGGGGGTGGGAAAGAGAAGAACTAAGTGGTGGAGGCGCAAGGAAAAAGTAAGGAAAGGGGAGGTGGAAGGGTGAGAAGTGTTGAGAGTGTAAGGGGGGGTGGGTGCCACCGTGTGTGCGCACCACGAGGGTGAGTGCCTGCCGTGCACCGCGGGTGGCAGTCGCCCCCGTGACCTGCACCCCCCCCCCCCCCCCTTGTGCGGGGTGTCCCCCTCTCCGGTGCCCACCCCGGGAGCCTGTGAGCCGTGGTGTAGTGGGCCCCCCTATGTGTGCCGGCCTCGGCCCCTGTGTCGTGGAGTGTCCTGGCCTTGGTATCTGGTGTGTTTTGGTCCGGTGCGTCCCCCCGGGTGTGTGTCCACCCCCCCCCGTCCGTCCGTTTTTGCGTGCTGACTGGGGTGTGGGTGTGTATGTGTCCCCCGTGCCGCCCCCCCTGCCGCTGCCCCCTGTGTGCCCTTGCCCCCCCTGTGCCCCCCCCTGTGTGTGGCCGCCGTGTGGCGCGCGCCCCGAGCGTGCCTGTTGTCGCCTCCCCCTCCGTGTGCTGCCCTCCCCCCAGTCGGGGTCGTGTGCGTGGTAGATAGTCGTCCGGTGTGCCCCGTCTGTGTGGCGCCCCCCCCCCGCCCGCTGGCGTGTTTGGCCCCCCCCCTGGGTGCCCCGAGGCGCGGACGCTGGCCCCGTGCCGGTGGTGGTTGTGTCCGTGGCGTGCCACCCCCCGTGCAGGTCTGTCGCTTTCTGCTGGTGTCCCCCCATTTGGGTGCCCCCCCCTGTGGTTTTGTTGGTCCCCCTTGGTTGTGAGTCCGTTTGTGTGTGCCCTCCCTTGTGGTGTGCTGTCCTGTAGCCCCCCCCCCTGTGTTGGCCCGCCCCGTCCCGCCCCTTCAGATGTTTTTGGGTCTGTGTCCGTCCCTGGTGCCTCCCGCGTGCGGTTCAGCCCCTAAAGCAACCATCCACCTCAGGTTGCGTCGATGCCTAACCCGTATCCCACGCAACTGTATACCCACAATCACGTGCTAGCTGAAAAGGGCGTCCACAAGGACCGAGCCCAACGACGACCCAAGCCCCAGCAAACGTGCCAACAACCGAAAAGTACAAGTCAACTACCAAACAATCCCTCTATCCTTGGTAATAAGAGGCGACAGAGATAGACACACCATAGAAATCGTTTACGCTCATTTAGATTAGAACTTAATCAAAGCATAAACAATAACAAAGATAACAAATGCACAGCGGAATTAAAATCAAGAACGTCACAATGTTATATAGAACAAGGTTTTTAATCACAAATACGTTTCCACCAAGCCTCAATATAATTAGATCAAAATCCAGAATCCTAGTCTCTACAGTAACCAGGATCCAGAAAAAACCTTGAATAGCTGTGAGGCAACACCACAACAAAAACAAGACGTTCAAACATCTCGAGATACATACACACCATTTTTTCTCTATTTTGTGTATTTAAAACCTATGACCTGATATCTCTTTATATACTAGAGATATTTAGGTTTACAAAGAGATAAACATAAATCTTTTAAACATTTAACTTGAACTATCGTTATACTTCTATCATCTTAAGGAGAACGATCCAGAATCCATAATCATTCTCCTACATCTTTGTAAATCTAAAATGATAAATTTTGATCCTTTTGTTCATTACTTGTTTCTTTGCTAATCAAATCCATAATATCCCAATGAACCCCTTCCCATATTTGATGAAGACAAAACAAACATGTACTTGTACGAATTTCATCAAAAAGCCTAATGAAATCAAAGCTTCCTCTAAAAAAAAAAAAAAAAATAAGGGGGGAAGAAGAAAATAACAAAAAAAGGTAAGCTAAAAAAAAAAGAAGTTGAGATCATGGATCTCCCTGAATGAAACAAAACTTCCCCTTAATTCAGATTTCCTTTGTAACCTTGCCATGTCACCACACATAGTAAGCTGCAAATTATATCTTTGTAATCTTCTTCCTCTTTTTGTCATAATCCAATAGGGGTCTTGTAAAGATAAGCAACTTGAATCTTTACAACTACAAATCATATACTACACTACTAATCTAGCCTTCCAATGTCTCAAATTACCTTCCATGACGCATAATAAGAATAAATTAATTCAAGCAAGTAGAAACTTAAACTGCAAGTAGTAATAAACAACTAGCAGTAGTAATGAAACCTTTTCACCTCAAGTGTGCATGAAAACTATAACCTGATGGTTATGACATTTTATTTGTACAATAAGCTTCCTTTGAAACTCCATATTGTTTAAGCCATCTCTTGAATCTTCAATACTGTAGGCTCTATGTAATGATTACTGATGAAGAAAACTAAATATAACAAACTTGATGCTGAAGTAAAATAACCCAAACTTGTGTCTTATGTCTTGTACTATCTACATGACTCCAAACTCATACCTGCTATGTATAAGTAGACCGCAATCTCTTGACAAAATCCTCAACTATATGAGACACTAAGCACAACAACATAACTCCTTAAAGTGATAGCAAATGTGAGCATTGAGCACCATAAGAGAAATCACACATTGCTAGATTTTGCAAGTCTTCGTCAACACCGTATAAGCACGAAAAAGTTATCTTTAAACGTTGCTAGCCGTTTAAGATAAGATAAGAACACGTACCCAAGTAATTCCACTTCATCGTCAAATAAGTAATAACGAATCATCCCCGTAATCACTTCTTCTTTTAAATCCCAAAAATAGCCTTTTAGCGATTTAAGTAAATCTTCGATAAGGATCGTTTTAAGCAATAAATGATGTTCTTATTTCCAAGAAACAATTGCTTTCAAAATTTAGCCTTATAGCATTTTAAGTTCAAAATTCGAATCATTCCTATTCCATAATATTCAAACGCAGCTCAAAAGTGTATAAACTATTCACACCGTTTTGTTCATTTATGAATTTCGTTATATGCATAAGAATAGCCCAAGTGTGAATATCCATTTATAGCCCATGTAGTATTTGAGGTTATAAAGCTTATTACATTTTCGGTAGCAGTAGAATGATCCACACCATCTGGCCCATGTGATAACTTTTCTTAAGCACTTGTACCACTCTTGATACTATAACAACTGAATACAATCCTTATTAAAATATCCATTCATCTCTTTTTCTTCCATACGCAGCTTCCACACAAGAACACATCATATCTCTTTGTTTCACCAACACAAATCTACCAAAATATCTCCATCTCCAAATAACTTGCATCTCGTCAACCAAACATCACAGATTAAACCCTTATAAAATAACTATCCTCGTTTGTCCATTGATTACTATAAGTAGAAAACCTATCGATCTTTGTCAATTAACACAAACCCACAAAGAACTCAAGTATTTTTTGACTTTAAGATCTTGTACAAAAGCTCTCAGGTAGGGTTTTTCATGTGTTGTTTTTATGGTAAAGATCGATAATGAAAACTTCTTTTTGTGTTTTAGATCTGTTAAAGGTCACCACTTTATTGTTGAACACGAAAGAAGATCTGAGATCTTGTCATTGTTTTCTGTTCATATTGAGTCGTTGGTTATGTGAAGATGTGATGAGTTATGGTTTGATTTTGAGGAGGAGATATTAGTAGTTTGGGTGTTGTTTTTGCTACTGCGTTGTTGATGTTGTCTGGTTTGTGAGGATCTGAGTTTAACCAGAGCTGAGTTAACATGGTTATAACCGGTTTGACTCGGTTTTCTTTCACCTTCCTAAATAAAAAATCCATGTTACGAAACCCAACTAAGAACCATCTTCAAAGAAAAAATAATCAAAATCACTTCCCTTGTGATTTTAACATAAGACGTGGCATTTAAGCCCAAAATAAGCCACAAAATAGTCTTTAAATAAGCCCAAAATAAGCTATACAAGCTATTATCAAAAATAAGCTATCTAGCAACATATGTTATTCAACCATCACGACCACAATATCAAAACTACAAAACCCTTGTGTTTCTTTTTTTATTCGACGCAAGCCAAACACCCCCTTTTATTCGTTTCGCTTCCAAAAATCGATTTTTACGATGATTAACTTGTACAACTAACACTTATGCTTCAATATAAACCCAAAAGGACAAACGAAATTTAAATTTAGAAACTTACAAGAAATTCTTAAAAAAATATAGATTTCGACACGAACCGGACAGCCCAAACGTTGTTTAAATGAATACCCAAATACTCGTATCAACCCGGAATATCACGTTCTTGATCAAAGTTGGAAAATCTATGGTGTTTGTTGGTTGGCTTAGTTTGGACGCACCAAGACACACACACTTGTGTGTGTTTTATTTTTTTGAAATGAAAAGAAAATGAGTGGAAATGTTCTAGTGAAAGGCATATAAATGTATCACCTTGGGACATCTTGGCTAAAATTAAGCCTCCTTGTCCCCTTAGGCTTTCATGACCGGTTATGGCATCCTATGGGGTGTCGAGTCTTTCTTTTCGTGTTGGGATCACTTAAAAGCTCGTAAAACTCGAACGTAAATTATTCCCCAAAGTTAATTAGCATTTTTTTCACCTTAAAAATACTTTTCCATTAACCTAGAGTATTTACATGACATATTTATGCTTTGAACCCTTCAAAACTCATTTGGACATTAACGGACGTGTCAGGACTCGTTTTTTGGCATTTCTCAAAATTCACGGGTCAAACCACCCGGAATACAAATAACATAATAATACCTTCCAAAAAGGGATTATTAATCACAATAAACCATAAATCACCACAATTCTCATAAAATCACCACCGTCAACACGGTACAATATCTGAATAAACTGACAAACGTCAAATAGTCAAAGGACTAAAATGGAATATTCATAACACAAAAAGGGCAAAGGTTATAGTATTATTCGACGTGTAATGTATGAACCGCGTGGAGGTTACTTACTTTAGTAGCTTGAAAGTTTTTCGGTTTAGCATGTATTACACACATGCGTGTACTCGAAGAAGTCTCCGGTTCTTCACATAGCTTGGTTGCTATTCAGTATGTTTTCTGTTTATTGTTTATGTTAATTATAAGTGCTATATGAATTAGATCCGTTGCATAGCTCGTCTAATATTCACATAATATTAGGGTTTTTTAGACCACGATTTCCAACAGTGGCATCACGAGCCAAATCATATAGCGTCATAATTACATAAAAAACAGAAAAAAGATGTAAAAAATGCATATTTGGTGTATATTTCTTGCCTTTTATGTGAAAACCGTTTTAGGATTTTATTTAGTGAAATATATTCCTCCTAAAGATCACATAAAATATAAAAATTAAATATGCTACATATTTCGTGAATATTATTTTCTTTTTTATGTGAAATCTTTTTTAGAAAAATATTTTGTAAAATATTTTGTCCTAAAATATCACATAAATATGGAAAATTAATATTTACTTGCCTTTTTTATGTGAAATCTTATTTAGGAAATTATTTATATGTTGTCCTAAATATCACCTAAAATAAGAAAACAAAATATGTGAAAGTTTACATTATTTAATATATATTGTTGTTTATTTATCTTGTAATAAATTGTCAACCATGGTTACCGTGCATATATACCATGGTTATTAATCTAATCATATATAATATTTATAGCATGAGTGTTAATATGGTAATGCCAATGAAATCATTACGAGAATTAATTGGTTAATTACAAAAGATGAGAAGACTTTTGTTGAATTATTGTTTTAATTGTTATATGAATCTGTTTAGGTTAATTATTAATTTGTAAATTTTTACATGTTATATATAATTTGGCGTTTTATATATATATATATATATATATATATATATGTATATATATATATATATATATAATTATGCCAAAAAATAATTTCAAAAAAAAAAATTTACTAGGAACTAATAATACTGAATAAAAGGCTTATTTGTATGTAATTAAAAATTTACACTTTGCAAAAATTATAGAATATTAGTGTTCGTTCAAAAACCCCTCTTAATATAATATATATATTTATATAAAAATACATATACGTATACGTAAGCAAAGTATTATACAAATTATTCTTAGGAAAGAATAATAAGTAATCAACACGGGTATCGTTCTCCTCGGTGAGAGGTGAATGGAAATTCACGTTTATGTCGAGAATCGAGCTTGATTATCATAAAAGATTTGGGGTTGGTTTTTATTTTGGGCCAGGATCAGGAATTGGATTTATTTTATAAAGGTTTAGGATTTATAAGTATTTATTTTTAATGGGCTGACCCGGCCCAATAAAATGGGTACGGGTTGGCCCATAAAAATAAATACGCCTTCGGCTTTGTTTTCTCGCGCTCTTTCTATTACTGTGCTCGGTTTTGTCCATTTTGCCATTGTTTTTGTCCTTTTCTGAATATCTGATACCTGCACAGTACACGAAGCAAAACAAGCACATATATGGCATTTTAAGTCCGTTAGTGGTCATTTAGGCTCGTTTTATTAGGTAAAAGGTATGTGTAATTAAGCACATACCAACTATATACGTAAATTTGTTAAATCTTGCAAACGTTCTATAACGCAGGGGTTTAGTGGTTTCCGCAAGGGAAGCCGCGACGGAACAACGCAAGAATAAACAGTTTTACATAAACTTTTTAACAATATTTAATGATTATTTCCCATGGGGAATTAATCTTATCTGTAGTAAGATTACTTATACATGGAAATATTATAAACATGGTAACCCTAATTTTATAAATGGCATGTGATTTATAAAATGTAGGAATTTCTATGTATAGAAAGTTTTTAAAACTAAAATGAAAATGTTTTTAAAATACTAGTGTTATAAGGTTGTATGCATGCTTCCTTATACACAATTTGATAACCTTCTTTTTATCAATTTATACCCTGAAAAGGTAAGTCATTGCCATCTAAGTATGAAATCACTTGAGTTTGTTCTTTTACTCTAAGACAGTCTTAGGTGAATTTACAAAACAAGGTAATACAACAATCGTATGGTCAGACCCGAGACTGTAAAATTACTGATTTTGTATTGGATGACTTATATTGAGTATGGTTGGTCAGACCTTCGACTCGAGGCATGCGATGGGGTTAAACATGCTACTTGACATTATAATTCTAGATTATATTGCCTTGTGCCCCTTAATGGCTAAGAGTTGCACATGTTGGCAATTATCTCCCGCATATTACCTTTTGAGTTGTACCGTTTCTAATAGATCAACTGCATTGATGGTAGAACGTCAAGTTGGATCTTAGAGCCTTGTAAAATTAATTGTTTATTTATATAAACATGGGTAGTTAATTTTTAAGGGATTTATTATCGAAAATACCGAAAATGAACTTTACAAGTTCTTTTAACGTATTTATGCAACGTATACCGTAAACAAAGTTTTGTTCTTACTTATGAAAGACAAACTGTGTCTATTTTCCTTGGAAAAATAGGACTATTTCCTATACTTTTTACTTATGGAAAAAGTTATAATAGGAATGAAAGAATTATCCTAAATTCTAATTGAACTCATACCAAACTTACATGTTAAGTTAATTGGACTTATTATTCTTTCAAGATTGCTTCAATATCCTTTTTCGGTTTTGAAATATTTGAATCATAATAAGAAACTTGAATAACTAGAGAACTTGGGTCTATAGCTATCAAGATTAAAATATCTTGTTGTAAACAAGACATATTTATGAGGTTTGATTGGAAGACAAAAATATCACCGCAATACTGTAAAAGGCAATAATTAGAGAACCCGTGTCTATAACTGTTTTCTTAAAACAGTAAGAGACACTACACACCCTTGAGGCAAAGTGAGCGGATAAAGGAGGAATTGCATGCCAATTTTTCAAGTTAATAAACAGCTAAGATGGCTAGAACTTGAACACACTTACTTGTATATCTAAGTACTTGCTTACTAGTCCACGCGACTCACATTAGCAATTATGTGTAGATATTCAACATATGGAAAGATACAATGCAAATTACTTTCACTAGTTGTTAGATCCAGTGGGAGTAATTCATTTTATAAATGAAAATGACAAACTTGCAATGTTGTTAAATTTAGTGGGAGTTATGAGCTGTTTACCTCATAGACATCTTACTTTATTTCTGGCTTGGCCTGAAATAATAAATTATTTTCCAAGTGTGAAACATCTTTATTTAGTAAAGAATCACTGTGTATTATCTTTGATAACTTGTTGCCTTTGAGATGTCGCTTCCAGTTAATGTTGTCTTTGATAGTTATGCATGATTCCTTATTAATAGTTGGAGTTCTATATATACTAGCTATGAGCTTGACACTTCCATATTGTTGATACAAACAAACTAACTAGTGTGGTGTTGTTTTATGCAAAGAAGTTGTACCCTGTACAAGTGGTAGAAATCTTTATTGTGTGCAAGGAACAACTTAGAACAATATGACTAATGGTTTCTTGACTGCAAAGTAAGAAAACTATTACTCTACTAGGACTCCTACACATTTAATGTATGTAGCCCTATTAAGAGAATGTGTCAAGACAAAAAGATAAGCAACATGATTATGTTTTCTTGGAAATCATAAACATAGAGTTTGAAATTAACTTGAACTTACTATTAATTTACTTTAGTTTAATAATTTTTATGTCTTCTTATTAAAGATGTGGAAAACTAGAAGGGGGGTTAAATAGTTTATCGCTTTTTAATTTAATGTATGGTTTGTTTATAAAAACTTAGATTCGACTTTATGTGAATTCAATATGTGCAAAATGTGAACAATACAACTAAATAAATAAGTGATAACAAGATATGAAATAAATATGCAAGACAAGAGATGAGAGTTAGAAAGATCAAACCACAACATAAGGATTTATAGTGGTTCGGTAACGAAGCACCTCTTCGCCCTACTTCACTCCCCGAGTACCAAACTCGAGAGTTTTCTTCACTATGTCAACAAGCTCACTTTAGGCGGAGAAAACCGTACATAACTAAGCTTACACCGATTTTCAACACTAAGCCAAATGTTGAGTTCTAATCCTCGCAAGAACCAATTTACCTCACCTTTTGTATTTAAAGGACTAAAATACTAACCGCACTATCAAGACTTCACTTTATAAAGACATTAACACGATCACCCCGATTTATTTAAACTCTTTACGATCACCATGATCTAACTAAACTTCCTATGATCACCACGATCTAACTAACCTTCCTATGATCACCACGATCTAACAACTATACACACCTTCACAATGTACACAAATAATTTACAAGATATAATACAATTGCAACAATGTTACAAGGACACACACTAAGCTATAATACTTCTTCACTTGATGGTAGGAAGTTTTCTTCTCTTGCACTTGAGGATATAAG